>MU858233.1:0-73244 GCA_033297075.1 Rhypophila decipiens
TAGATGGAGAAAAATGGTGGTTAAGATGGAAGGTGGTGGTGGGGTGAAGAGTGCGCGCTTCGTTATGCTGCGCGCTTCGTTATGCAAGTACGTTAGTTCCTTCGGGAGCGTAGGTTCGAATCCTGCAGGTGACGGTACTATTGAATTAATATTCACTTTTGTTGTGGAACATGTACATGCAACTTTTAGATCCAGAGGCTGAGGATACTGTCTTTTTGCTGGGGAATACAGGGACAGGTGAAGCTTAAGGGAGGGAGTACAGCATTCGAAGCGGGTGGTTGACTAATTGGAGGAATTAAGCAGGAGAGAAAGAACATATAATGAAGAAGATGGATTAATATACTTTACAAGGTATATAGATAGTGAAGCAATAAATACATAAAGGAAAAAAGAAAAAACAAGAAAGCATATAGTTGACATGATAGATGCTCGCAAATCTTTATGCAAGAAAAAAAAAGGTAACCAAAGATCCTCCTCCTCCCCAAACATCACATACTGGATTCTTCAGATCCATTTTCCTGATCTCATCATTGCTGGCCCCGTAAATGTGACCGACATCTTCGTAAATAACGTCGATCAAAACCGCCCATTCATTAATCGAATGCCGCTTCCCTGACTTATACCCTGACACTCTGAACAGAGTGATGCACAACCACACCACCGCCAGTGTTCGCGCTCGTCTCGATAATAAGCGCAGTCAACTTATCTCCCTTACCCGCCCCCGAGTCCAACCCAAAGGCATACCTCACACCCTTGCCAATCTTCTTGGTCTTCTTCTGCCTCAACGCAGCCTCCTTCTTGATGTCCGGATCGCGGAGCTCATCCTCGTCATCCACAACAGGGGGCTTCTTCCGGTCCTTATTTCTCGGACTAGGCGGGATATTCAGCGGCTTGGCGAAAATGTCCACATTCAAATCAACCTGCAGGCCGGCCTTGGCGTCATGACCGTAAATCACCACCGAGCGCTCGGTGGGGTTCTCGATGCCGTTCTGCACGCGGTTCCAGGCATGGCTCCAGGGCTCGCCGTCGCGGGCGTCGTTGGGCACGGCGATGAAGTAATCCTCGTTGACGTCGCTTCTTGCTGGGTCGACAGCGCGGAGGCGCTCCATTTCTTTTTCGACTTGTTCGTCGCTCACGCCCTCGGCGTTGACCTTTGGCTTGAGATTCGGCTTGCGGCCCTCGGCCTTGGCCAGTTCTTCCTCCTTCTTGTTCTCGGCTTCGATGGGCTTGTTGAGCTTGTCCGCTTTGGCCTTGTTCACTTTTTCGAGCGCCTTTCTGACCGACTTGCGGAATGTCTCATCGATGGGGTATTTCAGGCTGCGCATGTTCATGACGCCCCAGGGGTCTTGTTTGTGCACGGGAAGCGCGGGGACCAGGCCGCCGTGGACGACGAGAATGTCGCCTGCGTTCCAGGGCGCCGGGGAGAAGCCTGAGCCGGGGATGCGGCCGATTCGGAGGACGACGGGCAGGGACGAGAGCCATTCCCTCTGCTCGTCTGTCAGCTGGTGGGCGACAGCGAGGGAGTCCTCGACCGCCTTCTCGAGCTTGTCCTTGGGGTAGCTGTTCTTGTTGTCGGTGGCGTAGAGCAGCAGAGCCCTGTCCTCGTGGTTACCGCGGACGGCGCTCGCGCCGAGATCCATCGCTAGCTGTACGACTCCCGGGCTGTCGGGTCCTTTGGTGATGAGGTCACCCACAAAGATGAGGTGGTCGCCATTCTTGTTGTCGAAGCTGATCTTTTTCAGGAGCTTTTTTAGGGCGGCCAGCTGGCCGTGGACGTCGCCGATTATGATTAGTCTCTTGGCCTTGCTGCTGCCGGTCGAGGTTCCAGCATCGGAATCGGAGAAGTAGGGAATATGCTGCGAAGGCAGGTCGGCAATGAAGGTCGTGTCTTCTTTGAAAGCGGGTCGGGCGTTGGTACCGTAGGATATCGGGGGAAGCACGAGGGGTTTCTGTTGCGGAGAATCTGACTCTGCAGGTGACTGCTGGCCGCTACTCGGCGGTTGTGCTGTTAAACGGTCAGCATTCAATTTATCCATCAGAGGTCAAGTCGACCCAGCTGTGACGTAGTACTATGCCACAGGTCCTTCTCACACAAACGACAAGGCGGTTTGACGGTTTGACAGGAAAGGTGGTAGGAAAAGCCCCTTACGTTTAACGACGCCTCCTTCGTGTTTTCCGTATCCTCTTGCTAAATCCTCCATGTCGGAATAGTGTGTCGCTGACACATATAAGGATAATAAGATTGCGAGTGTTACGAGCGCGATCGTGGAACGTCTGCGTCGCCCCACGAGCCTGGTGAAGACCCGTGATAACATTGCGCGCGGTGACGGAATCCAAGACCCGCCTGTTTTTGCTGCTGTCCAACGGCCTGGCGACGAAGGCATTAAACGTTGTGGCTTAAATTCTGTCTTATATCCCACCAGCAATCTGTTTAGCTCCAAGAGTGTTGTCCGTAAGAATAGTCGAACAATGCTGTTTTTGTCCAGGAGCCTGGACGGGTTAGCTTTTCTTCACAACGCTTCTCCTTTTCGAGTGGACCATGCGAGGCTTCGAGATACTGGATAAAGCGACAGGGAAGGTGATTATTGAATGGCGGATGCTGTATCAAATCACAACTTCTTCTCAGAAGTGCTCAAAGTATCGCCACGAGTCAATCAAGAAAAGACGACAAAATTCAACCGCCGAAAGTGATACAGAGAGAGAAAGGGGGACACGCGAAGCAAACGATTCAGCCATCTCTTCTTCTCACAGCCCTACAACCCAAGAGTGTCAAAATGCTCGCGTGCCGATTTTCCACTGAATCCGATGTTTCTGGTCTTGGTTGTCTTGGCAAACCCATTCAGATTGGCCAGCGGGGGACCCCCAAGTTTTTTGGGATCCTTGACAAGCCCCTAATCTCGCAGGAGCGCTCTTTTGGCAGGAGTGCACGTGCTTGGCCTATCAGCCTCCATTTTATGGCATAGTGGCGTGTATAAATAGGATTCTATTCCCTGTATTACAATGCACCGCAGTGTAACTCTGTATGCAAATCTTGGTCTTTTAAGGGGCTGCTGGGGATTATCTCTTTATCACATACTCCGTAATCAATACAGTACGAATCAGGACGCTTGAAGTTGCGAATATGGCAGGCAAGTGGATTTTACAGATACTGTTGGTGATGAACACGAAAGTAGCGGACGGATTATGTACAGAGCTTCCGTTCTATCCGTACTCCGCGGCGGTCCACCATATTGCCTGGTAAAACTATACCAATTCTTCGGACGAGGCACCGCAGCCCTTCCGAACCGACCAGTCACCAAATGGAAGTGACACCGCAATGGATCTGCCAAATAGAATTGATGATACACCCTCAACACTTGGATCCGCCATCTTTGGCAGAACGTCTGCCTGTTTCCGACCTGAGTACGGAGTACTGGTATCGTTGTGACGTCCTTGCCTTCCGGGACAGGTGTACAAGTTTATTCGACCAGCGGTGTCGACGAGGAGGTCCTCCAGTCCAGCACCAAAAGCCTTGAACGCCTGCTAATGCCATTCCCAAACCCAAGATGATATGTTACAAGCTGCCCATGACCCTGGGCATCGTTCCTGCGGCTCATGACTTGCCCGTCTTGTTCTCGGAGGCGGTTTCTTTCCGGTACTTTTCGTTCTCGAGCTCTCTCCAGTCTTGCGGCGCCTTGTTATTCCCATCCGTCTCGCCCCGAGAGCCGGCGAATGCTGATTTTCCGGCATATAATTGATATCCGTCACCGCCTGTCTCTGTCTTTTGTATTTGGTTCAAAGTCACCGGTTGGTTTCCGCGGAACCGTTTGCGCATGTCGACCATTCCACGCCGGCACTCGCCAAAGCCTCTTTTTAGTTGCTGGCATTTGAGCGGAAGCTCTTCGTAGAGCGGAGGTCGCAAGCAGTCGGCGGCTTTGTTCCGTTGCACCATCACGCACTCGGATTCTTGAAGGCATTGCGCCAAAGCGGCGCCTGGAGGGAGAATTAGCCAAATGTGAGCGGAGATGGAGGCATTTTGAAGCGGAAAAACTCACGAAGTTCTTTACATGAGCTGGGCATTGTGGATGATGTGCTTTGGACAGGTCGTCGTCGTCAAATGGCGTCGGAAGAGATGCAGGCACGGCAGGTTAGAATCGTCAATCGCGGCCCCTTGGTCACACAGCAGCCATCGATCCGAGTGGACGGTCCCAAAATGGTTCGAGCGTCTTGAACCCCGGCGCCACTGCCCATTGGCTGATGAATCAGATTGTATAAGACATTACAGCATACGGTATCCATACACTACTGGTATATACAATTACCCCACGGTGATACGCAGATACACTGAGAGCTCAAATTCAGGCCCAAGTTTGGATATTGTTGAACCTGTGATACATTGACAATAGACTATACGCAAACCTGATGTCATCAGTGCGAGCACAGTCCCCTATAGCTAAAGGCTTTATGTACGGTCCGGGTACACAAAAGTGTCCTTTTTCCGGTCATCGCAGTGGCTCGATGCTACGGAACAGTGGTCGCATTTCTACTGTCCAGCGTACCGAACCAGTGTTTTGTGGTGACGGGCAGGGGCAGTTTCACACGCTTGTGACGCGTGACATCACTTCGCCTCAACCTCAAATAGGAGCTTGCCTCCTTCCCAATTTCTATTTTCGTCCTTGAATTGCCGATACAGTCTTTGAAGATTCTCTACCTTCACCTATATTCCGGCCTGTTTTTGGCTCCTCCTGTGACGTTGCTGCTCTTCCATACTTTATCATAATAATACAAACCATGTGTCTTAGACACGCCTGAGTTCTTTCTTCTTTTCATCTTCTTCGGATCCCGTCGAAACATCCGCTGCAACTTGAGCCTGCACCAATGAGAAGATAGGATACGACCAGAATCCGCCCAAGATGCCCGTCCCGTTTCTCGGGCGACTTAACATGTAAGTTGAGCGTACGGAACTCAACTTAAATCGAACCGTTTATTGACATGTCTGTCTGCGGATGTTTAGCACTGAATATGTCGCCCTCGTCGGATCCTTCTTCCTCGTTGGACTGGAGGCTTTGATCAGAGTCCTCACTCTTGCCCTTCGTAAGGCTACTCTCGCAGGCAGCTTTTCGTGTTGTCGTGCTGACCTTGTCGCAAAGCATCATCGTTACTCGACCTCTTCTATGCAATATCGAGGCGGTTATTCAACAGATGGAGATCTCCGGCGCAGAAAAGGGCGGAGGAAAGGAGGAAATGTTCGTCATGATATGCACCCAGAAATCATGCCCGGGCCGTTCGTACTAACCTAAGCATCCTCTAGCTACCTCGGAATCCATTCGAAATGCTTCCGATTTTGTTGACATTTGTTCCATGTTCGGGTATACTGCCGAGGAGCATCTGGTCCAGACGAAGGACGGCTATCTGCTTCTTCTGCACCGGCTTGCATGGAAGAAAGGGGAGGAAGAAACAAGGGTCAACCGCGGACCCAATAGCACCAAGAAGCGCGTCGTGTACTTGCACCATGGTCTGCTCATGAACAGCGAGGTTTGGGTGTGTTTGACCGACGCCCAGCGATGTCTGCCATTTGTCCTGGTCGAGCGTGGGTTCGATGTTTGGCTGGGGAACAATCGTGGCAACAAATACTCCAAGAAGTCGGTCAACTCGTCGCCCACTTCGACCGAGTTTTGGAATTTCTCCATCGACGAATTCGCTTTCCACGACATCCCCGACAGCATCTCTTACATCCTCGAGACAACATCACAAGAGTCGCTGTCGTACATTGGATTCTCTCAGGGGACCGCCCAAGCGTTCGCCAGCCTTGCGATTCATCCCAAGCTCAACGACCAAGTGAATGTCTTTATTGCTCTTGCACCGGCAATGTCGCCAGCAGGTCTGTCCAATGGCATCGTCGACGCTCTTGTCAAGGCCTCTCCCCAGGTGTTGTTCCTGCTCTTCGGTAGACGCTCGATTCTCAGCTCTGCCACCATGTGGCAGTCCATCCTTTACCCGCCATTGTTCACCAAGGTAATTGACATTGGCCTCAGCTTTTTGTTCAACTGGAAAACGGCCAACATCAGCGTATCCCAGAAGCTGGCAGCTTACCCGCATCTATACTCGTTCACGAGCACCAAATCCGTTGTGCACTGGTTTCAGATCATCCGCACGCAGTCTTTCCAGATGTACGACGACGACATGCAAACGCAGTTGCTGCTGTCCAGGAGCAATAAGTATACCAAGGTGGCCAAATACCCTACTCGAAATATCAAGACCCCCATCGTACTCGTGTATGGAGGCAGCGACTCGCTAGTGGATATTGAGGTGATGCGTCGAGAGCTGCCTGCTCAGACCATCGCCACTGAGATTCCACACTACGAGCATCTCGACTTTTTGTGGGCGCGTGATGTAGACACACAGGTCTTTCGACACGTGTTTGACGCCCTAGACAGCTTTACCGGGGCCGAGCATACAAAGGAGGAATACGAAAGATACCGGAGTGCGCGGCACACGAGCCTCAGCACAAGTAACTTGACTAAGCGTCATATGGCCCGTATTAGCGACCTAGCAGTGGACAGCGACGTCAGCACCGCCGTTGGTGGCAGTGTTGGCGACGATGGCCAGCTGGACTCGCCCATCCCGCAAGACTCTGCGCATCGCAAAACCTCAATAGACGGTAGGTCCTTCGAGAGTGAACCTGGGCCAAGCTCTTCTGCACATAACACCCACTCTCCAAGCCCAGACAGCGGCCAGGCTACTGCACTGGCTAATGGGAATCTACGACGCACCCGGAGTCATGGAGTAATGAGGACCACGATCCCGGAGAATAATGAAGCTGACCTCCATTCCTCGTCCTCGTCCAGCCACGACATTAGGTTCGATGATGTCCTAGACTCTGCCATACCGAATAATGTCAGAGATGGAAGTCCTGATGTGGCTGATGGTCGCTCTCCGACTTCCATGGGGTCAACTAAGCGACGACAAAACACGGGTGGCAGTCATATGAGTCTTGACTCTATGAAGGCCGGCCGCGGGATCAGTCTCGGTACAAGTAAGTTTCTCTCGCGCATTGAACTGATTTCTTTTTGGGCTCCTTTCGCTTTACATCGTAGCCAGAGACTTGGGTCTCCAGGCACAACCAAAGATCGAAAGCCCCTACTCTTGGAATTGATCAGATACTGACAAACATTTTAGGTCGAGCTGTTGGAGGCGTCACGACTAGTGGTGGCCCTCAGCTGGCCAACCTGCTTGCAAGCGCAGACCAGGGAACAAAGGAACTGAGTAAAACCTCACTTAGGAAAGCAAGCTCGGGATCTACATATGAACCACGCCATCCCTATTAAGGCTGCACCCTCTCGACGACACATTGCCCGATGGACGCTTTTGTTCTAATAAGACGATTTGACCAGCAACAAGGCTTGGCCAGATCGAATAGACAAGAACCGTGGAGTTATCACCCATCGGATGAGGAAAATGACATGGGACAAGGGTTTCTGAACTCTTTTATGCCCCAATGCTTGTATATGTATTGCATATAATGGCATACGAGCGAGAACTTTCCAGGGATCTGGCCATAATATGGCAGCGGAGAAAACGGGAACGTGATTCTAGAGTTTGTTATAACACGGCGCTTGGTTGGTTTGTACAGGTCTATTAGAAAAAGAAATATTTGGACCAGCCGGGCCGGTTGACGTCCTTCTTTGACTTAAGAGGTCGTTGGGCATCTACATTCAGTATCATTGTGGGTTTATGGTCCTATCTGTTTCAAATAAAGTGGCTTCCAGACTTTGACAGATATCCAAAGATGGATTTGGACCAAATAGTGGGATATACCTATGTGCTGGTATTCGCGAGTCTCACAGGTCGCCTCCTATCTTGTGAGGGAGCGCTCGTGTTCCACATCCTCGTTCGCGCGTTGAGCAGAACGCGACGACGGGTGGATGCTGGAGATGGTTCGGTAATAGGATCTATCTAATATCAATATAGCATTTACATGACATGTTGCTTGCATATATGGATGGAGTACTTGATCGATCGACTCGGGATATCCCGTAGTGATGCCAAGGAAGTTGTAACTGGTGGTATCCATTTCCTTTCCTTCTACGTAGCCCTAATAATTCCAATGGCGTAGCAGCATAGAGTATCGGTATAGGTAAAAGTGGACATGTGGGTACTGAAGCCGTTGTTTACCTTGTTTTTGGAAGATGTACAATCTCCGTGGACGGAACGGCACCCGGCAACGTAAGGCAGGGCAGGGAAAGGGGAGCTTTTCATCTTTGCTTAGGGGCCAAAGGCCGAGGCGAGGAGGGCCGCGAAGCAAAGCAGGATCGATGGCAATTAGTGGATCGCCCTCGATAATGAAGAAATCAAGCATTGCGGAGAGTCACGCGAAGTGGAGGAGGATGTTTTGCCCCCTTTTCCCCTGACCCAGACTGAGCCGGGTAAGGAAAGGATCAGGGATGGGATGACGTCGGCCGAGAGGAATCCAAGAGAGCCGTTCATCATTCGTGATGCTTGTTTTTTTGGGTTTCGAAAGTGATATTAGGCGTGCCGGAGGGTATGGGGATGGATATTTTACCGAGGTGGCCCGAGACTCTGTTACAGGTTGAGCTGAAGTGGTTATTCGGACTCAGGGTCCATCCAGGCTGTGTTGTATGTCTGATGGGTTTGTTGCCATTCAGGGGCATTGTGTTGCCTACAATTCTCAGGGGCATAGGCAAGTATGGCTCGAAAATGTCGAGTTCTGGCTGGTGAAAACATGAGGCCGAGAAGTAGTTTCGAAAAGGAGAACTGCCCTGTTCGGCCCCTGCGTTAACTCGACAGCATACATAGGAGGAAGACAAGGAGAGTACATACACTATGGGCCCGTTCCCCATGGCTGGGAAAAGCTTCAACCGGGAAATCCCTGCGACGATTTCCAGTCTGATGTAAGTTTTTTTTCCATTGTTGACGATCCACATTGGGCAACAAGTCAACAAAGTGATCTCGGGGAGTCTCGCTCTCAGTTCGGCATCGGCTGGCACGAGCCAATTCATGCAAGACTCGCTGGAAAGTGAGAGAAAAAGAACCCAAGATGTTTATTCCGGTTGCAAGCTTCATTCTCTGGGCGGTAGAAATGAGCGGGATGATATCGTGGATTATTCACAGGCTACCGAGGTGATATGTCCGGTGAAGGGCTGTCGTCGAAGCCGAAAGTGTTCACAAGCAGACCGGTAGTCCTGCGTCCCGAATGTACCTCAGGAACTGGCAGCACACCGGTACAAAATATTACGTGGGGGAACACAACAGACTGCGATGAAAGGTCCCGGCGAGTGGAGAAAAGCGTCGGCATTTGGTCGGGAGCCGAGTTCCACCGACTTGCGGCGGGATGGTGACGACACGCTCCCGTTGGATACCATCACTTGGTCCATGGAAAGGAAGGAAGGGGCAGTATAGATGACTGCTGCATGTAAGAAACCCGTGCAGAAGGAGCTCATCACGACGGCAACAACGCCTCATTACGCCATGGACCCCCAAAGCAGCTCGCCGACGGGCAACTTCCGGGATGTCGCCCGGTCATGAGCGCCTGCCCCCTGGCTGGGAGCCCCTTCCGGACCCTTCCTTTTTAGTTCTGAGCCGGGAGAAAACGGGCGGTGAATCAAAGCCGTCTTAAAGCCTCATCTCGAGGGGAAAATCGTTCGATCTCCACAGCTTTCAGTTGCGTATTTCGCGTGCCGAACCCTCAATTATTGTTCTTGTTCCAAATTTTCAAGGTGGTGCCCTCCAAGTTTGTGTCTGAGGCAAAGCTCCCCCCACTATTCCCAAACAATCCCGCAAAGCGGCAAGGCAAGTTCACGCCGATGAGTTCGGCACGTGCGCCAAGGAGCGAAAGAAGAGCCAAGAACTTTTCTAGAAGAAATAAGCTGCCTTGCCAAGCCTGTCAAAAGAAGTGTAAGACTTTTGATGGTGGATCGTCGTAACTTTTCTTTTAGCAATTCCAGAGATGACGCAGCGATATCCTCCTCACCACAATGAGAAAGACACTATCACGACCAGCAGTAATTTCCTACACTTCATGAAAAGGGGTGTAAGGGCTTCCGAGCGTCTATGAAAATTGTTGGCTCACCCCGCTTCCAACCAGGTTCATTCATGCGAGGTGACCTTCATCGACGCATCGACTTTCAAGGAATGGATCACAACGGCCTGATAAATTATGATAAGTCGCGTTTCTCGATGGGTCCCCCCTAACCACTCTCAGTTGATATCGCCTGTATCGGAGTTTTCTCCACAATATTCCAGACGGACCAGACTCAATCACGAGTAATCGCCCAGGGGCCATGATCACTCAAGCCCATCCTCGGCAACGAGCTATTGGGTTGCTGAGTAGAAACCTCCTTCGCTCGGCAGGATAAACAGAGAGCCGTCAATGCCAGACATTCACCATCGTATACGAGTAACGAGTTATCTCCGTTTTCTCAAACCAGTCAAAGCCAGATGTTCAAAGTTATGATGGTTGACCGGCAGTACGTGCTTGAAACGTGACAAACAATCATCAAGGACCCCCACCTACATTCACATCAAACAAGTCAATACAACGGTCATCGGGTGTGAGTCGGGACGATCCAGGTCCATAAGATGGGTTGAGATCCCAGAGAGACAGCCCGATGTGGGGATCGGCCTGCCATGGCATTGGACGCCTTCAGTCTGGCTCTCAGGTGGGATGATGATTCATGATCCCTACAAGCGAGCAACAGATGGCAACATGTTCATTGATAGAGGAAGTCTTGAAAAGGATCTGAAAAGATGTAAGTATCCTTTGGTCAAACCAAGTATCGTTCCTCCTACCAACGTTCATGGTTTGTGTCCAGGAATTACAGTATCAGTCCTGTAGGTACCCGCCAAATACAGCAATTATACGGCCAACCTGAAATGCGCCCTTCGGATGATCTCGCGCAGTCAGAGCTTTACCAATTACTTGGGAATAACACTGGCCCGGCTTGGTTTCTCACTCGGCTTCAACATTGCGCGTTCATTTTGACGCAAAAGTAGTCATCTGAGGCAGGGATGGTGGTGGCTTTGCCCTGCCCGCTATTTCGGAGTCGAATGCGACTGGACGTCGTCGCTTGGAGCCAAGATCGAGGTCTGTGTTGACAGCAACATCGTGGTAACCAAGACTGCAATATCGGCGTTTGCTGGTCACCACCCACCATTCCAGCATGAGGGCTTACTCAGGGCGGAGATCGGGGTTTGGGTCATCAAGATCTCCGTGCGAGTACCAAGAGGTTCTGCTCCGTACCGAGCCTTGTCCGCGGACACCGTTCCTTTCTTGGACAAGACTGCCCATCTTGGCCTATGGGCTGTGGACTTGGGATACGGAATTTACCGTACTGGAATATCACCACGTACCGAATACGCATTACGGTATTTGGTAAACCCCCCTTGCAGCCCTCCTGAATACGTCCTTTTAGAGAGTCGTCCTAATGATTTGTCGAGCATGAGAACTTCGACCGTCAACCAAATGAGGATGAGCCCAGGGGATGAGCAATATACTATGTACTTACTTACAGTATCTTACTCAGCTCTGTACGAAATGCCCCTGGGTGATCCAGATCCGATGCTTAAATCCGCCATCGACCAAATTTGGCAACTTTGGCCTGGGACTGAGTAACCCGATCTCGACTGAAAAGCCATGCCCGTGTATTGGGCAAATGTTGAAAAGAACATCCATGGTCTCTCCTTGAAAATGAACTCCATACATCGTTTCACCTTGTTCGTTCCCGCTCAACGTCTAACCCTTCCTCTGGATTTCTCGGCGTTTTAGTGCAAAGATACCGAGTTCCAGCCAGACTCAATCTGCGACGGATTCAAGCCAGGAGAGCCCTTCATGATTGCTTCATCTTTTCTTGATATCGAGTTTTGGAGTTGACAAGAAGCAGCTGGAAATCACCAACGTCAACAGTCTCCGCCACGGTCGCCAAGGAGAACAAGAAATATTCTTGCGCAACAACAAGGAACTACAACAAAGAGACAAGAGACTCCACCGGTCCTATACGTACCACCAGCGGGCTGCCCTGCACAAATCGAAAACCCACGCACTCGGACATAACTAACAGGCCGACCGTTGCCCACCCCCGAGAAATTACCATTAAATCCATGTCGCCCTGACCACTGTTCCCCATCATCCCAACCTTGAACCCAGCCCCAGCCCGCCCAGCCTTGTTTCCAATTATTAATCCGTCGAGTCATTTGCGGACTGCTTATGCGCCTTTTCACACCTGAGAGCTCTCCCGAGACTATTTCGTGAATTTGTGGTTCTTGGTCCGCTTATGCTGTCGTTTATAATCCCCTTGGCCCCCTTCTCTTGCCTTGTTCTTGTTCACGCTAGTTCTGCTTAGCACTTACACCTGATGCTGCTTGTTGCTCTATAAGCCTGCCCCTCCACAACCCGTCCCGGCTTACACACGCCCCAGCCGACTTACACGAAACCGACACTTACACCTGTGACAAAGTTTACGCTTTTCGATTAGACGGACAATTCTCGCTGCTGCCAGCTCGACGGATTTTTTAAAACACATTGTCCATATACAAATCAAAATGGAAGGTTTACCTACGCCCCCGAACGAAGACCATCACGTCAAAACGTCACAGACGTCCTCGAAGAAACACCACTCCAACTCTAAATCCGTAAAAGCCGTACACCGGGTCACAAAACGGTCCACCACACATGCTCACCACCCGCCATCACCGCAGGAGAGCCACTCTTCACATTCAGCAGCAGATGGGAGGCATAAGAGAGTATGGAAGGCCTGTGAAAGGTGTAGAATGAAAAAGACAAAGGTACTTGTTTCTCATCTCGGGCTTCTTCCGATCCCCTCATAGGTCTGTATTGATACTAACTCCGTCCAACAATAGTGTGATGGAGAGTTCCCATGTAAAAGATGCAAAGATGACGGACTGGTTTGCACAGCTGGTACTCGGAAAAAGACCGAGTACAAGCAGTTACCTAAAGGGTGAGTCGCCTTCTTATGCCCACTGTTGAGCATGTAAGGAAGACACAGTAATTGACAGCCGTGCAGATACGCCGAGGTCCTCGAAAATACACAGTTCGCCTTAATAGCAACGGTACACAAGCTTTACGCCATGGTGCGAAACCAACAACAATGGGACCTAGGCGAGCCCGAGTTAAACGACCGAGGCCAGCCCGTCATCCACAACATTGCCTCCAAGCTCGGCTGCATTCGACCAAACAGCGAAATGGACCTCCCGGTACACTCGATATTTCCCGAAGACGAGGCTGGACTTGCAGAGCTGGCCAGGCAGCTGGAGGAGCAACAGCAAAAGGAAGGGTCGGCAGCAGCAGCAGCAGCAAAACCAGGTGTAAACTCTTCCATGAGCAGCAACAGCAACAGGCAAATAAGCATAAAGCAAGAGACGGAGTCAATATGTTGTAGCAGGACGGAACGCGCCAGCTCCTCGGAGCTCGACCATTCCGATTTCGAGCAAGACTACCGCAGGTCGGCCTTTGGTCCCGGGACTGCAAGCGCCCTAACCATGTCCCCCGCGAGTTTAAATTATCCTGATTTCGATCTCTCACCGTCAGACGGATTCTCGACACAATCGACGACGACAAGTATATCGAGCTCTTCGCTGCCCACGTTTTGTTCGCCTTGGATGACACGGCCGGGTGCTGCGTTCGCGGCTGCGCAGCAGCAGCAGCAGCAACAACAAGCGTTTCTGGCGAGTAACGGGCCGCCGCCGTCGTTTCTGGATTTGGACATGTTGAATCAGGGGTTATTAGAGTCGAGTTTTGGGACCATCAAGCCGCATGTGCTGAACTGTCCGAACCCGGAGGTCATGATGGGCATGGGGGACCCGATGATGTACTCTGGTTATGATGCCGAGACTTTACGACTTTGAAGATTTGGAGGGGCCTAGGGGATCGATCGAATGTCGATCCGATCCGATCGGGACGGGAGCAAATCAAATTCTTTTTCACTTGAACATATTTTTCCTTTACATTATTTAGGTAGATACCTCATTTTGGAAATATCATATATGAGTTTTCGGGATAGAGAATGAGGCATTCATATTCGGTTACAAACAAACTACCATTTCCTCTCTTCCTATCTGAAAAGTGCCAGACCTGGCTATGTTGAAAATATGTGCGAAAACTGTCCGAATTCCCTGCGAGGGTCTGTCCGCAAAGAAAAACATTTGTCATTCAAATTCCGTATCGCGTATTGCGTATTCTGTACTGTATTGTACCACCTCCAACGGTCAGACCTGTTACATATTTGCTCGTCGTTTGATTGGCTGCGCAACGCTTCGCAAACTTCGGATTCGCTTCCAGGGGTCGCTTTAGGGAATGGTGCAGTAGGCACTGTACGTACAATTGAAACGGTAAATATATTATCGTAATGCAAGGCAGAATCAGCGATGAGAAGCTAGACTTGTGCTTCTTCTACTTCTATCACTTTGCTGTTCTTTCGATATCGAACAGACAGATAACAGAGCGTATTCCGTCCCAAATCGAGACCTGCTGTTAGTAAGGGTACGGATACGGAATACACCTAAAAGGGGTCGGCTCGGCGATATCATGCATCGGTTTCGGTTTGACTCTTGTGACACCTTGATAGCCCATTTCGGCGTTTAGAACAAACCCTTTCTCCGTTATTGTATCGTTTTCGTTTTCGTCGACTTGTTGTCCCATCGTCCTTCCAGGTCCCGTCGCTGTTCAGGAGCCCCTAAGGTAATGATATTGGCACGGTACATACTCTGATTCGACTGCGCCGCCGCTCCTTCCTAAAGACCTAAACAACGGTGGTCGGTTCAATCTAATATCGAGCACTGCATGGGAGCCCTTCGTACGACGCCCCGGACTCGGTTCCGTTCAGACCAGGAACTTCTGCCCGTCGTAGACATGTCTATTGCTAGGATTGATAGGTTCAGATGTCTTGAAATAGGTAGGCTGAGGGATTCAGCCCCCAATGTGAATCCTATATCAAACCTACCTTACCTAGTAGAATACTGTGCTGGCAGTCCTGGATTTGTATACGCGTATCCGTATGACAGGGTTATTCTCCTTTGAACGTTTGAACTCCAAGAAACAACAAGCAGAAAGGACCGACAAAAGTACTTGCTCAAGAGAGGCGGGACCATCACTACAGGGCCCATATACTGTGCAGATATAAGGTCCAACGAGAGCAACAGATACAGGGCTGAAGAGGGTCCTACCTCATAGAGAAGCTGTGCCATATGGGATTTATGAATCGAACAACCAGGAATCCCATCGTCATGGACCTTTATAAACTCGCCCCAGCTCTGACCGCCTTTTTAATTTTCTGCTATTCGTTCCTTCCTCCTTATTGAACCCTTGAGATATCGAGTCCTACGGGAGGCGAGCGAGCGTGGTGGTCGGCTTCAAGTCCGTCTAGGTAAAATATGCGGCCGATCCCCGGTTCTCCATTATCTCCGGGTGGGTGCGAGTACATAACTCGCCGTTATGGTCAAGTTATGTTGCATGCCGAACAGTCATCGAATCACTAAATGTGTCATGTGCTGAGAAAGGATCATCCTTTATAAGTGTAGAATGCCACTTTCTATCGAGTTTGATGAAACATGGTAAATGCGATCTAGTTGCAATATCAACATTCAAAAAGTCGGCATGGCTGAAAACTTGACGGTACTGTAGGAAATGCAACGCAACGCAATCCGCGGGTTCCAACAGAACAGCCCGAATAACGAGGCTGTAATTTCAGTATTCCACCGTATCTCATTATTTGTTACACTGTTCCGTACGGTTATTGTACGTACCATACCACATTAATACACCATCTCTTTACACCACCTTCTCGAAACCATGACCAGCACAGGTGTGGCTTCCTCTTTAAGCAGCCTCTATGAATTCTCCCATCCCTCTTGTTGATATAAACGCCCGATCCAAGTGTATTTAATTTCAGGAACTTTGTACTCGTCATCGCTGCGGCGTACGTAGGACGAGCAAAGCCACGATCGGAAATTCCACCCTGCCCAACTTGGCCCGTCTTGACCAATCAAAACGGTCAATTCCTGTGGAATTTCAAGAGACCTCCCAAGGGCAGACCCCTTTCTGGGAAGTCTCCATGGTCTCCTACGTAATTGACTCCATCACGAGAGCAAGTTGAGCAGATATTTTATTCTGTACTACACGTGTACCAAGAGTTTGTGCGCGCCCAGTATCTTGGGTCTTGGAGCCTCGTCAGTACGTAAAATTGTACATACAGAAGGACCCAACCAGCCACAAATTCTCGACGACTTTGACAGCCAAGACCAACCCCGGGTTACACCATGAGGTCGGAGTCTTGCTATCGTCCGCCGAGCCGCGGCGCTGGACTCGGTCTGGACAAGACAGACCCCAAGGGTCTGATCGGCTCAGTCAGAATGGCAGGTTTTGGGCTGACAGTCGTGACTTGTGGCTTGTGGGGCTGCAAGTCTTGGCCATAGATGTCACTTTGAGCTGTCAGACCTCGACATAACTCCCATTTTCAAACGTGACAGGTTTTCCCACTGAATGACAGCTTTTTGAGGCCCTGAGCCATCGCGTAATTGTCTTTATATAGTAACGATGACAGGATATCGGTAATTACAAGTTGATCTTGTGGTTACGGATACTTACCACGGATGGCGGTATTCCGCAAACCCTCGCAAGGGTTAGGGGTATTAATCAACTGGCCCGTAAAAGTTCCACCGATCGGCGGACCGGAGCTATCCCGAATGCCGACGGCCCATTCAGCCCTGTCAATACCCTGTACGATACCTACACGATACGTACCTTAGGTTTGCTGAGATGTTCAATAATATTGTAAATGTGCGGCCTGCTCAACTTACCTTCTATCAAAACAGACAAACAGCTGTTCATTGCCCGCCAAACAGAGCAAGAACTTGGCGATCAGCATGTCAGGCTTGTCAGCCAGACGGGGATCACAGCCAAGTAACTTGGGACTCTTGGATTTCTCTTGGGAAAAGGGAGGGCGCTGGAGTAAGCATAATCACCACATTGGACGTTCTTGACATCAACATAAACGGAAATAGCCACATAATAAAACATGAGTGATCGATCATAAGCAGCTGCATATCCCTTTCCTAGCATGGAGCAAGAAACCCCTAAGCAAGCAGCATCACAACCATCATCACCGCAGATTCAAGATACCCAAGGACGTGACGGCGCCATGCCATGCCATGCCGAGGCTCGTCGACTCGAGATGCGGCAGCGCGGCGGCTTGATTACCATACCCGTACCGATCTGCTGCATATAACAGATTAAGAGGGTCCATCAAGACCGGCAGCAGAAATCGAATGATGCGTTGGTGTCAATTTGAGGGACGCACATCGGGCGGGAAGCCTTAATAATAGGTAATAAATGTGCATATGTCAATATTAGGGTATCCGTAATCATGCATCATAAAAGTTAGCATACTTACGAAGCTACTAAAAGACCCCACAGTCATGATCGAGGACGACGAGGAGGAAGTTGTCCGAACCGTTCTGGTGGTGATGGAGATCTCGATTTTTCACCTTTCCCATCTCGTTTCCTTACCGATGACAACAACATGCAAGAGTCGAGGTCGGCCGATGCCACCATGTTTTATCTGATCTGATCTGAACGATGCCTCAGTTAGCGTGCCCCGCTAAGCTATTAGCTCCCATCGTAAAAAAAGGTGCTTATCTGCAACAAACAAACATCATGATCCAGAGCTGGGCGGCCAAGGTACACTATAGACAAGGCGACAAGCCAAAATGGGGACCCTTGCTTGCCAGCTGGGCTTGACCTTGGCCTTCCTTTTCAGGGCCTTGGGATTTTTGGCCCAAAGCGGAAAATGGTCTCGCATCTTGCGTTTGGTCTTTTTGTATCGTGACCGTTCACGTCAGCACTTACAAAGTGAGGTCAGAACCTAACTCCGCCTCCTTATGGTATATACGTAGGTAGGTAAATGTATAGCGAATGCGAGTACCCTAGAACTGATATTGCATACAAAAACATATGGCATCGTTCGAGGTCACGAAAGCCGAATGGGCAGAGAAAGGTAATTAGGAAACGTTTCAGCGTTACCTATAAATGACTTGGAGATACTTCAGGGGACTCGCTGTGCGGAGTGTTCTTTTGAGGACCTGTAAGTGCAGACCCGCGGGATACATTCGTACAGTTTCCACCAAAACGCCCCCCGAAAGTGTTGGCCATTTTTCGTGCTACAAATCGAAAGTGTCCGAGAGCGATTCGGAGACATAAATTGCTTCTCATCCCAGCAGCTTCTTCTTCTGTCTTGTTATGCAACCAGCCTACATATGAGTTACGTACACTATGTCCCCAGCCACTCTGGGGAGTCGTGATACGGAACCAACCCGACAAACAGCCTGCCAGCGCCTGCCTCGAATGCGAGGGAGTTGTTGTGTTGTTGTTTGTTGCTGTGAGCTTACTCACATTCCCATCCCGCGCGGTTGGCTTTACGCTTCAGTTGGTTTGCTCCTTATGGGAAAGTTAATCTCCATCCTCCATCCGATGTAGTCACGGAGCAATTCAGATACCTACCTTGTGTTACCGAACAGCTATAACCAATCCAGTCCTAGGGAGTTCAACAAGTCCGAGATATACACATAAGGAACCCGCTAACAGGTAGGCAATATGCACAGTTCATTGTAACTGACCGCCTTTCTCACAGTGACAGTGATGCCTAAGAATCTGCTCAAGAGATGTTACTACGGCATATCATAATGAATCATATGCAATCCAGGCAGGCCAGCCAGCCAGCCCGCCCAACATTACGGTTCTAGCGTCAAAATCCGTCAAGTCAAAGAGCAGTGCAACATCTCATCAAACCAATTTGTCATCATTCTCCCCATAAAACTAAACAATTAATCATACACAAACTTGGCGGCAGTAATCTCCATTCTAGAAAGACGGATTTGGATGGATATCCCATATCAGGGGTTTCGTTCCGCCGATCGATTGATCAGTAATAAACCCGGATTTAAACCCGGAGATGTCCTGTATGTAATAACTTCTTATGGAGGTGAGGTATCCGCCGTAACAGACACGGGATCAGTCCCGTCCATGTGTGTGTGCCCGTCCCTCTCTCTCGGGCACTATCCCGCAATTCTGGCCAATCATCTTACACACTCCTCGGGTAAGCTCCCCGTGGCTGACCAAGCTGCTCGGGACTCGGAGCGGAGGCCGAATGCTCGGGCGGGAGACTTCGGATAATCCATAGACCTCTGCGGTAGAGTAGGCACATGTTGTTTGAGATATCTCAGCCTTGTCTGCACTTTATAGGTAGTTATCATTAGACCAGGATGCTGAAGTAACGATTACTGTGCAAAGAGCCTAATATAGCCCCAAAGACAGTAAAGTGTTCACGCTATATTATTAAGGCCAGTTGAAGCTGTTGCAATAAGTGGTGAACTGTCTAGTAATCTAGTCTTCGATTGAGAGAACCGCAGAGGCACATCACAAGGTTTGTTGTGTGAACAAGGCCTAGAGATGACCTCCAGTTAGGCCCCTTTTCACACCCAGGACTCTGATCAAGCCCGGGACTGGCAAAACTTGTGACATATTTCATCGTTATTCTCATATCATCCTAGAAACATACCGCAGATCAATCAATGGTATCATCCAACATCCGTACTTCGTAGACCATAAACATGCCCTTAAAACCAAACCAAATCCTCACCTCTCCCTCCTCGAATCCGAAACCCTCTCAATCTTCTTGACATGGTCCGGCATCCGCGTGATACACAAGGCCCGACAAAACTCGCCCCACTCGCCGCTGGTGGCATCCTTCACGGCATCCTGCAGGTCCCGACCGTACTGATCACGATACGCCTTCTTGACCTGGATCATGTGCGCATTGTCCCAGTGATACCTCACCAGACGCGAGATGAGCAGCTCCTTCCTCAAATCGTCGCGCTTGGACGACGTGATGGCGTGGTGCAGCAGCATGGCGTCCCTAACGGGCTTGTTGATGACGCCGTTGAGGATGTGTGCTAAGAGTTCGCCCTGTTAAAAGTATGAAGTTAGTTTTCTGGTATTTTGGTAGCTGAGAGTAAAAACACATACCACTAAATTCCCACTCTTCTTCAGCGCATCCTTTGCAAAATTCCCGCCCCTCGACCGACTCTTGTACTCCCGCAGAACCTCCCTAAGGTGACTGTCACTCCGTTGCGTAACAATCCTAATCATCAGACTCTCTCCACCCCGCTCGCTCTTGACAGCCTGGTACAGCTCCTCAACATCAGCCCTCACCAAATCAGTATCAATCCTCAACGGCCGTCCATACCCGTCCGTCTCCTCCATGCGCTGCTCATCCAGCACCATCAAAACAGCCTTCTTGAATTTATCCTCCTTCAGTTCCTGCTTCATGCACCGCGTCAGACTATTCTGGTACTTTTTATCGCTGAACCCGTCCTTGATGGCGCGAATCTCGTCATTCGTCCGCCCCATCAGCGCCTCGATCAAGAGCTCACGGCGCGCCTTGTCGCTGTGGTACCAGAAATTCGCCCAGTAGGCTTCCGACTCCCACCTGCCGAGGGCTACCGCGTAGCAGGCCTTCATCAGGTTCGGGTCCTCGTCCTTGAGCCTCGCGCGGATGTGCTTGGCGATGTTGACGCCCTTACGGTCGGAGCCCGTCTTGACCAGGCGTTTGTATTCCGATCGCAATTCCATGATTTGCTCGTGCGTCATACCCGGGAGAAGTTCGATCAGCGGTTCGGTGTCGGGTCTGCGGCGTTCGCCCTTGAGAGCCTTGGCTAGACGCTCTGCGTCCTCGACTGGGTCGTGGAAACGGGCGCGCCGGGAACGTCGCTTGTCTCCCTGTTCGTTGTCTGAGCCGATGGGAGATACGGCTTCGAGAGCGCCCGAGCTAGAGCCATAGGATGGGAGGAGGAGAGGGGATGGCATCGGTGGCATGGATTGCCATGTCCCATGGTAAGACTCCAGTAGAGGCGAGGGCGGTGCTGAAGAGAGAGATGCGCCGGCTTGGAGACCCGTGTTGACACTCAGATTGGTGGTATTCAGGGAGAGATTCGACATCCGGCCCGCAGGGGGCATCGGTGATCGTGATCGGTCCCGTTTCATGGCCGATTTGAGTGGCGCAGCTAATGCACCTGGGGGTTCGGCAGTCATGATGCTGGGTTGGTATGACTGCGGACCGGGGCTTGGAACACGCTGGCCACCTTTCCCACCGCCAGGAGACAGAGCGCCGTAGCCGTGGTCCTCTGTCTTAGCGTATTCGTAGGGCTTCGGCTGAGCAAAGGCGTACGATGGTCCCTCCGGTGGCGACCCCCGACGTTCAGACCTCAGCGGTACAGGTTCAGTTCCATACTGGACGCCGGCTGGCGACTCGGGACGGTCATAGCGGGAAGACTTGCGGTCTCCATATCCAGCAGGAGAAGGCGGTGACTTGGGTCGGTCATAGTTGGATGGTCTGGAGTAGGCGCTTGCGGATGGTGGCGATTCTGGACGGTCGTACTTGGACGGTCGTGGGTAGGCTGGTGCCGATGGTGGAGATTCCGGGCGCGAGTACTTGGAGGGGCCAGGGATACTTCCGTAAGCTAGATCTTCCTCAAGCTTCTCCTTGCGTCGTTCCTTGCGGTCCTTTTCGGGGGCTCTCTCCTTTTCTCGTTCCTTGTCGCGCGAATCTCGCGAGTACCGTGGAGACTCTGGTGGCTCAGCTGTTTTGATCTCGGCATCACGGTATTTGGATGGCAGGAGCATGGCAAGTTTCCGCTGTCTTTCCATTTCCTTCTCGCGGTCCGAGTCTCTGTCCCCGTCCCGATCTTTGACCTTCTCCCTCTCTCTGTCCCTGTCCCTGTCCCGATCTCGATCCGAGGCGCGTGGTTCCTTCTCAGAGCGATAATCACTCTCCCGACGGGGATCGCCATACCGAGCCGGAGGATCTTCCCGGCCGGGTCTTCGGTAGTGATCGTCATCGTCATCAGGGGGAGCAGAGGGCCAGTTTGACAAGCGCTCATACTCGTAGGCTGCAGAAGCGGCGGGGTCGCGGGGGTAGTCATGAGAACTGGGATAGGGGACGGCGTCCACGACGTCGGGATTCGCCCGGGTGCGGGTCCGCTCAGCATCCTCGTCCCGATCCCGGCGGTCCCGCGACCGGGAGCGGGAACGGCCCCTGCGACCTCCGTCGTCGACTTGGAGAGACATAGTAAGGTTTGTTCAACCAAGTATGTTCCACAAAGACCAAGAATGACAATGCCGGTATTCGCAACAATTAAAGGTCTGTCTGAGAATAGTATTTCCCCCGGTCTTCTGAAGTCCTTGGAATTCAAAGCCGTTTTCTTCGCGGGGTCGTTTCTTGGGGCCGGCAGCGGTGCGGCCCGGTTCCACACTAAGGGCGGGGATGATAGCTGTTATCCGTTCTTTCCGTCGTTTGTCAAGCCGGCAAAACGGAAGGCTCGAGGCTGGTTGAGATATCAGTTTGCCGACAAACAGCAGCAAGCACAAGCAAGAGCAGGAAAAAGCTGAATTTAAAGAAGAAGAAAGGGAGGCTGAAAGTTGAAGGCGGGGTTGGGCTGAGAAGTACCAGTGACAGCTCCCTCCAGTGACAAGCGTCCCTGTCAACGCCATGAAACACTTGGGAATAGCTAGGCAAGGGTCCTGGCCAATCCTGCACAGCTCTGCGCTGCTTTGGGCCAGGCGCATTGCTTGGTAGGCGCCCAATCAGCATGCGATCAGCTCTCGTGTTATACGGCCTGTTACAGCGCAGTGAAGCTGTCACGACAGCCACCACGAGGCTTCAAAGCCAGTTTTCGGTCAAGTTGAGCCTTCATTTTGTATGTAAGTCGTATATCTGCCTCCAGGAAAGAAAATCTGTATCACGTCCATTCGTATCTTTGATCAGAGGATCGTTGAGGGAGCCCGGGTCACGGCACCGAGTGACGGAGTGGTGGAGGTGAGGTTGCGTGCTTCCAGCTCTTTACAGTAGCGGCTGACCTGTAACGTCTTGGCACATGCTTAGCAAGCCTGCAAGCTGCAGCTTCGGGTGTAAAGTGGGAATAGATACAGCTTATTCACCGTCGGCGAGTATTGAGCATCTCGAAGCAACTGTTCAAGGGCAGAGTCCAATTGGTTTGATCGTGAGGTGGTACGGGCTGAAACGTGAACCTATCCCGAACCGGGCTTTGGAACAGAGAAAACACAGGTCATACTGATATCTTTCAGGGACTCGACGCCTGTATAAAGGTCCAGGATGGTAGTGACGATGCCGGTCGATTACCTGAGAAGTACAGTACGGCAGACATAGTTCCGGCCTCCGATAGCCTCTTGTTTTGTTCTTTCATAGCGGCCGGCCCCGTGCATGGGGAAGGAGCACCGCCTTAAGCTCCAGTCTTGGGGCTCCATCATACCCGCTCGGTGTCCCCGTAGTCCCGGACCTAATGTACGGCAATGAGGCGGGGAGCGGGGAACGAGGCAACCAATAAGTTCAGTAACACTACATTCCACAACCTTGTGTTTATTAGTATATGTGTAACATTAAGAAAGCAAATAACCTTCGTTATGTGCTAGAGGTATACCACTAGTCAAGGTATCAGTAAACCTTCTCATCCCACGTGCGCTTTCGTCCTCCGTAAGAATGGGGTACGGCTTCCTCCCCAAACTCCGCTTACTCACCCCGCCAGCCAGCACCCGAGGAGAAGGTTGATTGCCGCAAATGTCCCGAGCCTGTCATCGCTGCCCAGCCCGTGATACTGTGCGGGAGCAGTGTAGCTTCGCGGACTGTCCGCAAATCATTACCACCAGGCACTCGGTAATCTTAGTGTAGGTGTAAGCCACAACCCAGTGCCAAGCTTTATTCCGGCATGAGGCTCTTCGGACAATACTCCAGTCCGCAAATCGTCAGACATGAGGAATGGATTGTATTATGTTTCGTCAATAACATCATAGCATTTCTCTATTATACCAAAGATGACGAGAGAGGTTATATATGTGCTGTTTGTCGAGGTCAAAAAAGTCACCAGTTCAGCTCGTCATCTTCACCTCAAAGAAGGATCCTAGTTCATGAACAAGATACTGACCCTTTTTGACAAAAACAGATTTTATGTACATTGGCGGTAACCGGTAGGCCGGTATATCTAATAACCAAATAACGACACCATGGATAGGGATATCCCAAAAATGCCCAAAACGCCTCGCCATAAAGCGACCCCGGATAATCAAGATATCTCCTTCACGTAAACCAACATAGAGCAAAAGAAAATGATGCCAGTCCACCTCCCGAAAACGCCACCAAAACTCCCTTCCCTAAGAGCCCATATTTACGAACAAGTCCGAGACAATACTCAATGATGCCATGCGGAGAAAAGGAAAACGCCAGTCCGAGGTTCGTGTTAAACCATCAGAGGGTTGGAAAACGAGGCCAACAAGCCAAACCGACAGTTGTCAGTTACTGCTGATCAGCCTGGACGGAAAGACTGCCAGGTTTGCTGTTGCTCTGTTCCACTGCTGCCTTCTCGTCCTCGAGTTTAATTGCCCCTTCTCGTCGTCTGTGATGTAACTCGTTAGCATTTGTTTGCAACTTTCCAGATTCTGGAGGGTTATTTATATATGTTGGAGCAAATAACATACCGTCTCGCAAAGGAACCAAAAGTCTCCAAGAGAACCACAGCAAAAAGAAAAACCACTGCGAGGCAGATGATGATTATATCGCTCTGTTCTCGTGAGATGAACTTGGACTGATCACACGGCATCGTCCTCTGTGGTGCAACAGAAATGGGCTCTTCCTCTCCTTCAGTCTGGTGTGCTTTTGTCGTGCTGGGCCCTTTCTTTGCTATGATGGGTAGTACTATAATCTTCTGCTGCTCTCCTTCTCCAGCTTTTTGGACCTGCTCTCCATCCTTCTCCCCTTGGTTTTTCTTGACAGAAATAGCCATAAGGTAGTCGGTGACTATCGGCCGTGGAGCCTGGAGTACGACTGAGGGATCAGCATCCGCTGAAGGGGTAATTGGCCTGTTGTCAATGACCGTCTCGAAGTTGGCATCATCCTCGTCCGGACCCCAGTTGATAACTCGCGGCAGGGCATGCGGCGGTCTGCTACTTAATACCGAGGCCGGAGGGTGCTGTGGGCCGGATTTTGAGATGCTGGGTTCGAGGATATCGACCAAGACGAGCGGTACTGGTGCGCATAACGCCAATGGCGCAATGCCGAGGGCAAGACACAAACTTGTCGTCCTCATCTTGAAAATGTATTTGTTTCTTCCCTTTGCTGTGTGAATGGTGATGTAATAGCTTTCGGAATTACTGTCCTTGTCGTATGGAGGCAAACGTCGAGAGACGGTTTCTTGGACCCTGTCGCCTACCGCAAGAACTGCGGAGGTCGAGCTCGAGAAAAGAAGGGTCGTTGCTGCAAAGTGCTGTGTGGGTGGTGGGTTCGGGGAGGTGCTGGGGAAGAAATACAATGCAGGAAAGCCCAGAGCCAAGAAGGGCGGGCAAGCTCGTGTCCTTTTGAAAGGGTCTGGCCGGAATAGCAGTCCAGATGCGAGTGTGGGCAGCTGAGGTCCAACTTTAAGAGGTCCGGGTATTTGGGTGAAGATTGATTTTACCAGGATATATAATATGCCGGCTTTTGGAAGGTATGGCGAAGGTTGCCCTTTGTTGTGACCCTTGATGGAATGCCGCCAGCCTAACAGCGCACTGATGATTGGACCGTCGAGGTACCTGCGTTCGGTCTGTATCCTCGAGCCGTGAAGAGGAAAATATGGCGAAAATTGGTAATGTTCTGACTAAGACTTCGTTGGAGATTCGAAACAAGAAATAAGAGAGAGGCACAACAGCTGAGTTTTGTTTGACCTTGGTTGTGTAGCCCGAAACCAGATCCGAGTAAAAGAGAAGGGACCAAAGATTGGGGTGGTCAAAATGTTGGAAAGAGGCAGTCGCCTTTGTACCAATACCAGCTGTGTGTGACCTTCACGATATGCTCTCCCTTGTTTAATATTTCGCCGTGACACAACGCGGGGCGCTAGGCAATGCAAGGAGAGTGAAGTGAAAGCGATCAATGGGAGGGGATCTACAAATTGGTCTCAACATGTGCATGCGGACGGGGACCAGCTCTTTACATATATTATTTCATATCACCGGGCTCTGGGGCGGCCGGTCCCCTTTTGCTGTGGACGTCACGGTTGCCGAAGACGCTGGGATAGATGATGGCTGGTCCGATGGAGCAGTGGAGAAGAGGGGCCTGGCCTTCTGAGTCCTTGTCTCCTTGGGGGCATGGTTGCACCGAATCGGTGGCTTGCTCTCAAGCACAAGATCCGTTGGATCTCTGGATTGGCTCACTCCTGGCTCTTGGCAGAGGATCGTTTTGGGTCAAATTCTAGGCAACTTATTTTCCTTCATCCCAATTCCCAAAACTCACGATAGGATCGTGGCGTCCTTTTCTAAAAATTCGGTTGGGGTGTTACAAGATGAGGAATCACGCCGGGCAAGATGTTACTCAATCGGGGGCAACGCTTGCCTCCCCGCGTATTCTCTTTTTTGACATTCCTTCCCCTCCAGGCTGTCAGGCGGCGTCTTCAGGCCTCGACCTTTTGACTCGCCAAATTCAAGCATATCTGAGTTCAAGCCTCCCGTGCCCCGAACTTGGAAAGTGTCACTTCTAGCGGGCCTCACCCACGGATTTCCGTAGTGTACTCGTCTGTTGGTTCCCCTAGGCCTAGACCGTGAACTCAAACAAGCTCAATGCAACTTGCAGGACACTGTGCTGCCCGAGTGCAACTTGCAACCGTTTTTTGATCAGCAGGGCAACTTTACCCGGTGCCGCCTGCTTCAGTTCAAGTTCATACTACTTGTAGATATTATCACGATATTTTCTGGCACCGGGTTGTCTAGATAGAACTCCTCCACTTCTTCATGTTTCACGCACTGGACTTCTCCATTGATTTGGCTAATAACTTGATCCCGACGGAAACATCATGCCTGATGGTTCTTTTGCGCATAAATATTGCTGATGTCCGTATTCGAGGAAGGCAGTGTTGATGATGGCCCCACAGAATGCACTTGATGTCCAAACATGGGAATCGTCCTCCGACCTAGCGACCTAGAGCCGAAGTCCAGCTCCGAGAAGATCTTAGTGCAATAGGGTGTCTCAATTGAAATCACGATTCTTTTCGTGGGGTTCCTTTTGGAGCTACTCCGTACGTATTATCCAACCTAAAATGGTATCCCACCCACGTGCTATGGTGGTCATCCCGGTGAGCTCTTCCGTGCTGTCCAAAGCATCTGCAACGGTGCAATATCCCTCATCGTGCACGTTATCTGTCCTGGCTTGTTTATTTGCTGGAAACCACTCACGAAATCGTAAGTCCATGATTTTGAAGCCCAGATTTGCGCACAGGTTTACCCCTGTTCACGCCCGTGTTCCATGTTGAGCACCGCTGCGGTTGCCCTGTAGACAGCAACTGCAGTTGTCCCTGCCAAGACCCTTCAAATGGGTCTCTGCCAAGACCTTTTTTTGAACGACTTCAAACTGCAGGCCTGTCACCTGTGCCGTCAAACATGAACATTTCCAATTGAGCGGCGCTTCCAGGCCGCTGACGCGGATCAAAAGCTTAGCTCTGAGTACCGCCTGGGCTGGTATCCGTAACCTGTCAGCTTTTGAACCCCAGATGCTCTCCTCGAAATCTCGTATTGCAGGCGGCACGGTGGGAACAAGATCCTCGCAGTGGAATGGCATGATAGCTGCGTATAACCGCGTAAGAGACATACGTAACCAAATCCCATGGGACATGTACTGCACTGTTATGCTGCGAAGCTTAGAGAGCATCACAGCCACAACCGCAGATTGTTGAAAGCAATGCAAAAAAACGGACAATGCTCTCAAAGGAAAGGTTGTCGAGGGCGCAGAGATACAATTGAGCTTTAACCCAAGAGAATCAAGGACATTCTGTGCCTTATTCGATCCAGTGGCGGTGTATTTTACCGGCTCTTCAGGACGAACGAACATGGCAAAGAAGCCGAGTCCCACCGCTAGGACAGCGTCTCAAGAGGTTGTGTCACAATCGCTTGTTTCGCATCATGACCCACGCCGTCTCGAATTTCAAAAAAGCTCTTGTTCTCGACCGGGAGCGGAGCTTAAACTTGGTGGCTTGGCATCTGGGGCTGCCCCACGAGGCCGTTCAGATCAGGGGATTGGCACTTGGCAGATCTGTACGGCGGGTGCCGAGCCAGTCAGGGGGGACGGAGCGAGAAGCTTATCCAAAAAAGAAGTGGAACCTTATCGTCTGGTCTGTGCATCATCTAGACATCGAGAAACGTCAACTTGAACCGGGTGCAGCGATTTTTTTGCGTTTCGTGATACGATGCAACTAAAAAAGGTGTTACGTGCTCTACACTAGTCGAAGGGAAACGACGCCCGCCGTGACCTTTGCCCGATCACTCGTGCGCACCCACGCGACCCTGTGACGCCTCAACATTGACACACAATTTGGATGGGGGGAGAGACTCGATAATCCATGGCCCCCCCTTCGGGCCTCCACCAGTCAGCCATCCCGTCCGATTTCGAGCCGGGTTCGTTCCCGCCTCTGGTCCGCTCGTCCACCGTCCCGGCGAGCCTACAGACGCACCGCGCCGACCCCTCTCACCTAGCGCCCGAAGATGCATTCACGTCCTTCTCCCCGCCCCGACGCACGGGAATGTTTGAGACCGGTGGTAGTGGTTTAGGGAACGACGTGCGACCGAGGCGCATTCGTCGAAACAATGACGGCAGTCGGAGCAGGAGCCGACGCAGGAAACGGTTCCAAAAACTGCTCTGGGTGAAGCAATCTTGTACGCGCTTTCTCTAACTCACGGTCTTGGTCCTACGTCAGTTGCCGCTCACACTTTTCTCTCTCTGCCAGACCCAGACAACTATACCGACCAAGCGACCTTCTTGGAAAACCTACAGCGCAACCCCCGCGTCCAACCGTACGATTTCTGGCCTCTCGTGGCGGATTCGACCGTGATCGTGCAGCATGTCTGCTCCGTCATCATCTTTATTGTCTGCTTCGTGGGCATCTTTCAGGAGCGCTTGGGTCCTGTGTCGGTCGTTGGCTGGAGCACATTCGCCACCTCGATAGGGTGGCTGTTGTGGGATTTTTGGGTTGGGCAGGAGAGCCAGGCAAGAGAGGCCGAGGCGGATAAGCTGGCGAGAACGAGAAGCCTGAGCGACGGCCCGAGCTACAGAGAGCAGCGTCCGGCTCTTCGGCAGGACACGGCGCACCTGGGAATACACACACCCAACGCCAGCACCACGAGCTTTTCCAGCGTGTCGAATCTGCCCTCGGCAGCAAGCTCGAGCATCAACCTCTTGCAGGAGAATGCCCATCGACCGTATGCTTCACCGGGATATTCCAATGGCCCAAATGGAAGCAACAGTCTCTTGATCCCAGGCCACGCGCATTCGAGGTCCGTGAGCTCGGTGCATTCAGTCGCCTCGCAGACGAGCCATGCACGAGCAGGGTCTGCCGTCGAGACGGAGGAAGAGTTCAGACATCGGATCAACACGCACAACCCGCAGGGCAAGGGGAGAGCGTACCTGCGCATAGGGGCCGTGAAATCCGCCGTACTCATCTACTTTACCCTCTTGGGACTCTCGCCGATATTAAAGTCCCTGACCCGCTCGACTTCATCCGACAGCATCTGGGCCATGTCGTTCTGGCTGCTGGCTATTAATATCTTCTTCTTTGACTACTCTGGGAGCTGGGCGCCCGGTCTACACAAATTCCCTGTCGCGTCGTTATCGACGAACGCGGCGTTGATGGCTTCGACTGTGCTCGCGAGTCGACTGCCTTCTACCGGCCAGGTCTTCAGCCTGACCTTGTTCAGTATCGAGGTGTTTGGACTGTTCCCAGTGTTTCGCCGTGCTGCGCGGCTACGGAGCTGGCGGTATCATGTGATACTTACGACGCTTCTGGTGATGGGCGCCGGGGGTGGGGTTGGCATGATACTCGGGGCGCCGGAGGAGGCGCACGCGGGGTTCCCTCTGCCGTGGAAGAACGGGCTCGTCGGCATCGTGGTGGGCTGCCTGATTGCTGCGCTTGCTATGGGCGGGTGCAGCTGGTGGCTTATTGGGTTGCAAAAATACAAGAACGAGATATACGGGCCGTGGGACCCTGCGAGGCCGATTATCATCAGTCGGGCGCATTATGAGGATTAGATGTTTGTTAATGAAATTGGTTTTATGTTTTTCACTTTCCATTGTTCATATGTGATACAAACGTTTACCCATGTGTGAAGTGTTTGTTGATGTCCTCGATCATATTGGTATCTCATATCTCAGAATTGATCTCTAATGGTTCCCTCTATCCCTGGTATCCGACCCTCCATTATAATATAATAAACCAAACCCACAAAAAAGAAACACAACACAAGAAAACTGTTCAACGTCGATATTGACAAAGTCTGGTATCCAAAAAATCCCTTTTATCCCAAGCTCCCAGACGGCCAAACAAAAGCAATTAGAAATCCTTCCCCATCCTTCCCAACAAAAGAAAGTCCTGGACTCCCGAGCCTAAGCAGTCAAGTCCCCATCACTAGCACCGCTCTTTTCCGCCCTAGCATCAAGCACCACCGTCTCCCCTCCAAGATTCTTCTTCTTCCCGAAACCCCCATCCCCCTCCATCATCTCTCGAAAGCAAACAGACGGATGGAACGCATTAAGCGCAAAACAAGCAACAATAATCATGACCCCCTCAAACCCAATAAACAAATCCTGCCGTCCCATCAGTTCGCCCTCCCATCCACCACTCAACTCTGCCACTCTAAAAACCGACCTCCAGAAAATACAAATCGTCGATAGCGCCAGAGCCCCCAGCAATCCCTTGAACAGCCATGAATTTCGAGTCTTGAGCGCGGCATCAGATTGGTCCAGCGCCATGGACGATCCGAGATTCCTGTTGCGCGTGTAGACCCGGACGGCGAAGTCAATGGAGACGGCCATGAAGAATAAAAGGGTCACGACCTGGAATGCTAAGCCGGCAATCATGATGTTGTCGCCTGTTTCTATCGGGTCTCCGTTGTGGGATGCTATGCTGGCCATGGCGCCGCCTACGGCTTGGAGGATCAGGGATATTACGTCGCAGGGGATGAACTAAATTATTGGTCAGTATGCGCTGGGCTGGATGAGAGAGAGAAAGGCTACTCACAACCCTAGTATACATCTCCGGCCGAATCCTACTATTCTCGGGCCCAAAGACGTAGACGATCCGCCTCAGACACAAATAAATCCCCGCGGCAAGAAAAGCAGGGGCAATAGTCAAGCAGCAGATCTGCATCAGGAACCCGTTCTCGTCCCACGGGTTCTTCCAGCTCATCAGGCGCCCTGCGTAGCCTAGGATCTCGAGGATCACGCCCGACACAAAGGCCACCGTGAAGGCTGTGCCCCGCCGGGTGAGCGCGTAGGTTGCTGCGAAGCCCAGCAGGGAGAGGCCGAAGAGGGCGGCAAAGGTCGCGTTTGCGGGTAGGGACATGGGGTACATGTAGAAGGTTGGGACTTGGGAGCATGTCTGGTCGTCGGTGGGGTTTTTGAAGCAGTACTCCCCCCAGCCTCGGTAGCCTTCTGGGGGTGGGGGTTCTTGATGATCGGAGGACATATTTGTTTTTTTTTGTAGTCTTTGTTGTTCGACTGTTGTGGTTGAGGTTTAAGCTGAAAACTCGCGGATGGATGGACCGGGAATAATAACCTGGCTGAGAATGAAAGAGTGGGATCCTCTAGGTAGGTTGTCCAGCTGGGATTCCTGGGAATATATGGAAATAAATAAATACTGAAGATTCTGGAAGTTGTTGTTGTTCTTATGGGTCGTTGTGGGGATGAGGAAAAAGAATGATAACGGGGGTGGAGTTGTTTGCAAGGTGAGAGTCAGGTAGGGATGGTCGAGATATTATATATATCAGTGGGAATACTGATACCTATCCGTACACCTATCAGACTCGAGGATGTATAAAAGCGGCTGAAGGGGAGGGTAGCAGGCCGTGTGTGGGCTGCGTGCCCGAGGCGGTGGCTTTGGAAACTCGTTTCCCAGTGGGAAGACTACCTTGTCGCTGACGTACGTACGTATCCTGCAGGGAGTGAGCGGCTTTGCGAAAGCGAAAGACCCAGCCAGGCCCTGTGTTTACAAACTGTGGAACTCGAGAGATAGTTATTGAGAGCCGAGTCGATGCTTGACATCGGAAATAAGTACGGTGAGGCAGACTTGTAAATTTTGATCAAGCCAAACTGCTCTAGTTGACCGACGGCAACAGCGAAAAAGATCATGACATCTCGTCTTGAGATACCTAGTAATGATGGTTGAGAAGCAACAATACTCAGTGAATGTCACCTCTGGAGTATCCGTAATTAACACCAGCTTTGGTGTCGAGGCAGGCTGAGCTGTTCCCGAGATGGCCAAGGCCGTGGAAGCAAGACAGAAGGAATAAAGGGGAATTTCAGCGGGACCAGTCCGAGAGCGAGAACAAAGAAAAGAATTAGAGCTGGTCCCTGAAATCCCATCACGGTAGGGCCAATTATCACCGAGATTATCACATCCCACGACCCACCGGAGCTCCTCGGACTTGACCCTCACTGACAGGGACCGCGTGGTTGTTGTTTGGGGATATTTGGGCGCCGAATGGGTCTTCGACACAAAGCCTGCAGGTTCTGGGTGAACGAGATGGTGGCTTACGTTTCCCTTCCCCCTGACAATTCCAGGGAGCGAGCGCTGGCAAGCCTCTCGCTGGGAGTGGTATTCTCGTCGGATGGTGGCATAGCCTTCCGTGAGGCTCGACCGCTAGTTGACTGTCAGATTGACGCGAAACTCAGGTCCAATCCCACGGTCTCGTCTGTGTTTCTTTTGACGTCGTCAGCGCCAAGATCAAAGCCGCAGCCTCAGCTTTGCTTCAACTGGTAACCTCGACGTGCTGAGATGGCCCAACGTTGACTTTAAAACCTCTTGAAGGACTTTTGTGTGTTTGGTGGTTTTCATGTCGATGAGACCCGAGTGGGCTTAACTTTAACCTATGTTCTCTTTGTCTTGGGATATTATCGATTCTCCAGAAAATGACAGTCAAGGCTTGCAATACAGTACAATACTGAGTTATGCATGAATCGTATTGTATCCGTACACAGTACAAAGTACCCGATTACCTGGACAGAATTCCAGAAAAGGACGACAATCCAAATACAGAAGCATCAACATGAAAGTTCCAGATCAGTTTATCAACAAAGGGTGGGTTACACGTACAATCTGCCAGATTACCAAGTAGATGCAGGGCAGCGATATCCATACAGTCCTCGGAGCTCGGCCATGGTAACATGAATCATCCCGATTCCGATCCCGACTTGGCACCGGTGTGGGACGGGATGGGATCCACGCTCCGCTGGGCTGATTTAAACTTTTATCGGTCCGCCTTATGAAATGTACAGGTGCTTGTTCAAAGCTTTTTGGCCTGGTTTGTATATGTATGTACAGTATTCCGTCGGCCCAACTCCATATTAACCTGACGATGTTTGAACAAGTCAGAATTCTATTCAACTCCACAAGCACAAAGCGGACCATTGAACCCCAACAATGGATATGACAATGGGTTCGTTGATGTTATTAATACCATATCCCAAGTATGGGACATCAGCAAGGCAAGCGGTAAACTCTGCGATTGGGATAAGCTTGCGACGACTTGCAGAAAATGGCGTTTTCCACGTGTGATAATACCGCGTACGTGAACCTATGGAATAGCTTCATTCATCACGCAGAAAATCATCACCGCATTCTTGCATGTTTTCTTCCTTTTCCCAGAAAGTATATGGAGCCTGGATTCTGATGCCGTTGGGTGGATGTAATCATCACACCGGCGGAAACCCCATTAACGGCTGTGTTGTAACCCACTAATCTAGAATCCATGTGTTCCTCTTGGTCTCACCACACACATTACGCAAGCTTGTCTTACTTGTAGTCTTATATAAGAGGCGTGGTAGACCTTGGCATGTAAGGTAGGTTGGATATCCGTAGTTTCTTTATCAAGAGAATATACATCTTTTTTTCCGACAAAGACGAACAAGCACATGGCTCTGACTGGATGGATGCATATTATCATATAAAGATATGTATAGAAGGCTCAAGCATATCCTCATTGCTAAAGTGTTACTTTTCAGTGTCATGATATAATAGACCAGATGGCCGTAGACCAATAATGTGCCTCAGCTCGTGGGTAGGAATAGAGAGTGAAACAAAAGAACCTTTAATGAAACCACTGAACTATACGGCCAAAAGATGACATACATACACATCACCGAAAGGCGTGCTCGGCTCAGTGGTATATATGGATGGATGGATGGCTCCGCCCAACAACCTTTTATTCAGTTAGCTAGAGCGATCCTGCTATGACCCAAATATATCAGCAATTCCCTCCAGAGTTTCCAGCGAACAAGCAGGCTGCTATATCGCGACGGCCATGACGGGATCTTTCTTTCTTAGAGACAATGTTAATTAGAGTAAAACAAATAAAACATAAAATAACAAAAACATAAAAAAAACATTTACATTTGACACCATGATGATTCGAACTCACGACCCCGAGTTGTAGGAGACAAGTCCGCACGCAGTCCAAAGCAAGCCTAATAGACAGCACGGGAAGTGAAACGATTACCAATTGCGCCAAGTGAGCTTGGTGCTGGTGTTAAAATACAGCGATTCTAAAACTCTTAATATCCTGTGACCGGTCCGTTCAATAGGCGCCCTATGGAGGCCTTTTCCATAGTTTGAGTACGTCTGATATCTCGAACTGCGTGCGATCAGAGCAAACACAGTGGAAGCAGTCACATGCATTTACATCACAAAACAAGCGAAAGCAGGAACGAATCAAAAGTGAACTGAAATCATGGTCTTGCCATGTCATGTATTCTCCTGGTGGTGGTATATACCTTCCTTCTCTCTCTCTCATGTTTCCCATGTCCTCCTCGACACTATTACGTATTAACCACTTTTGTTTGTACAGTACAATATCCCTTGATTCCATATCAAGTAAGGTATATATTTCGTTCTCTCCCCATTCCTACATCGTCGATATATATAAAGGAAAAAAAATAAAAGCCAAAAATTTGAAAAAAAAAAATTGAAAGAGTCACACCCATAAATGCTACCCAACCAAGTCCGTGTTATGCTAAATGCGTATGTATGTGTGTGTGCCTTTCGTAAGGATCGTGAGAATCAGAATGATTTTGAATGAGAAAAAAAAAAGGAAAATGCTTTGTATAGAGACTGTTTATGTTTGGCTCATGCTTGATCACAAGATGGCAGCAATGAGACCAGCAGCAGCGACCGCAAACCCAACACCAGATCCGGTACGGCCCGCACCAGCAGTGACGATGGGTGGGAACGCCGCAGAGGACGAGGGGAACAGGCCACCAGTGCCGGTAGGCGCGGGAGTGGTGAAGAAGCCGCCGTCGCCGTTGGTGGGCACCAAGTCACCACCACCAGGCCCGGTGACGATGGGAAGAGCTGTGGTTACAGGGATGACGTCGACGTCGCCGCCAGTGCCGGTTGTGAAGCCGAGCTGGGGCACGGTCAGGGTGGTGCTCAGGGTGGTGGTTGTGCTCGAGCTGGGGATGATGGAACCCAGAGAATCGGTGCAGGGAACAACAGTGGTGACATCGAGCGTGACCGTGGTGACAACTGAGATGGTCGGGGTGGCAGTGGCAGTGATGTACGTGGTGACGGTGGCATCAGTGGCAATACCGGGGTTGGCTCCCATGTAAGGGGCGCAGATGCCCTGGATGAAGATGACGGCCTCGGAGATGACGTCGTCCGACTCGCCGTGGGCGTAGAGGCAGTTGAAAACGTTCTTGATGAAGAGGGTGTCGGGGCAGAAGCAGGCGGCATCCGAGTTGTCGGAGCAACCAACGCTGAAGAGGAAAGTGTTCAGGCAGGAAGGAACGACGCTGGGGCAGGGCAGGGTCTCGATGGGAGCGATGGACGTGACAGACGCAGGCGGCTCGACCACAGTTCCGGTACCCGGGGTCGTGGTGGTGCCAGGGGCAGGCTGAGTAGTCGAGTCACCTCCGTCAACAGGAGGATTGACAGGAGGCGTCTGGACAGAGGTTGGGCCGGTGACAACCGAGGTGAGGGTCGAAGTGACTGGGCAGATGGTGGTCGAGGTAGCAATCGTGACCACGGTCGTCTTTACACCACCGTTGGGGCATTCGGTGACCTCGGGCGCGCAGCTGGTGATTGTCGAGGTGAGGGTGGTGAAGAGGGTCGAGGTAGTATCAAAGGTAGTCACATAGGTCGTGGTGGATGTAGTCTCCAAAGTTGTGCCTGGAGTGGTGCCCGGCGTGCTGCCAGCGCTTGTTCCGGGAATGGTTCCAGGGGTGCTGCTAGGGGTGCCAGGAGTGCTGCCAGGGGTGGTGCCCGGTGTGCTGTCAGCAGTGGTTCCAGGGGCAGTGGTGCTCGAGTTGGGGAAGATGAACGACGACGAAGGAACCGGCTTGACGCTGCTGGTCTCGGATGTGGTGCTTCCAGGGGCAGTCGAGGAGCTTCCAGGAGCAGTCGACGAGCCTGGCGCCGGTGTTGTCGAAGTCGAGACAATGCCTCCAGAAGTGGTGTCTTGCGAGGGAGTTGAGGCACTCGTCTGGGAGGAAGGCGCGGTCTCAGTGGTCGAGGTGGTCTCAGTGGTCTCGATGACAGGGGGAGGAGTGCTGGTGGTGGACGTGGTCGTGGCCGTGGTCGTCTTGGGAGGCACGGTGCTAGAAGCAGTACTGCAGTCAAACGACACGGTGGGCACCTCAATGCTGCAGACTGGCTTGGGCTTGTTGGGCTGGGGAGGGTAGACGATGGTCACGTTCTTGGCACCGCCGCACTGGGTGTTGATGACTGTGGTACCAGTCTTTTTGCAAAAGTTGCGGTGCTTGCACTTCTTGCCATCAGGCATGTCGTAGTGGAACTCGAGATCGCAGTCGAACTCGGGCTTGACGTGGATGGAACCAAGCGAGAACTTGTCTACCTTGGGCCCACAGCCGAAAGAAGGAGACTGGTTCTTGTCCGGTTTGCAGATACCACCGATCGACTTTCCTCCGGTACGACGGCCGAACCGCCCACCCGGCGCTCCCTGGTTCGCAGTCCAGCCATTCCAGAAAAAGTCCTTGTACTGCTGGAATCCACCGCCCGGGAGGTCGTCAAAGGCAAACCCTGGCTTTTGCTGATCCGTACACTTGTTGTCCGTGTTGGCTGGGCATGGGAAGGGCGGCGCATTTTTGAACTATTAAAGCTGTCAGAAGATGTATCAGTGGTAACCTGAAAGATACAACACGTACCGTAGCAGCTGCGCTGGAAGCAAGCGCTATAAGAGTGATGGAGTACTTCATGATGGCTAACTCGATGATGCTTGAGAAAATATAAACAGTGATGATTTTGTTTGGAAATGTACAGGCGAACCTAGCGCCGTGGTATAGATGCAACGAGAGAAAAGAGACAACGAAGGTGAAACTAGAAACGAAGGTTGAGGGCAAGGAAGCGAATGACTTGCACTCTCTGTAGACACGACGACAAGGAGACTGGAAAGAGAAGAAATGGCTGATGGGATATACCAAGGAGATGCTGAACAGAGGAGAGGAAGGGCAACACAGAGGAGGGTTGGCGTCCTCTGATATAGTCCACCATGATGCCCATGAGACTCCTCAGGACCAGGGTCATGGAAACAAAGATGGCGTCTCCTGTTGGCTGGTTGAGGTTCCTCCCAGTTGAAAGGAGACACGGACAGCCAGTCGCAATGGGGCATGGTGACCAAGAATTGACAAGGGCCGCACCCAAAGACCGCTCGTTGGAGACGCTGCGACAGAGCCAGCGCCGTAGTTCCAAGTTGATGTTTCTCCTTTGTCCCCACGATACCACCTTGGGCAAGGGATGAGGCCAGTTGAGGTCAATGCTCCACACTGCTACAACCACGAGCCAAGCCCGCCGACGTTGAGAGAATCGCGCGGCTCAAGATCAAGACCAGAGACAAGCGTCCTCGTGCCAGGGGTGAGCTTCCAAGACAATTGGTATCCAAGAGTCGACAGGGATCAACCTATCCCAGAAGGGCTTAGTACAGGGGTTGCGCAAATCGTCTCCCCTGGCCAATCGGTTACACCATGCCACCTAAAATCCCAAATCGAGAAGCGCGCCTCGGGATAAATCTGGACTCCTGGAGTGACTATTTTCGAGAGTCGGCAATTAAAACCATGGCTAGCGAAGGCCACTGGCGGTAAGCTGCCAGCAACTGCCTATTGTTGACGTGCGGCGAGAAGAGGCAGAGCGGTGATTATCTGTCAAGCTGGGTCAACGGTCATGGTCGCTGCATCTGTTATCAAGTAATAATTTGCTGTGGCTTTGATGTCTTGTCGACGGCACGGTTGGCAAAATGCTCCTATTCCTGTTGGGCTTCGTGATGAGAGACCACAAAAGCATGCAACAGCACAGTCAGTGCCCAAAGCAAGTCGTTTTGGCAATCACTGTTCACAGTAGTAATCCGTTCCTGGCGTAGTGCTGCTTCAGAACCCCACGTTGCTTCGAGGGCCAGGAGAGGTGGACAACCTGAAACAGACACAAACTCAGCCACCCCGAACGCGCTACTGCAGGTACCATGCAAGCTCTCAGGGCCCAATCGATTTCCCGCGACCGGCCTACCCATGTTCATTTCCCAGTCGCCAACCTGGAAAGCCTCTTCCTGGAAAATTCACGACCGATCATCGACTCACTTGTTCAGTTGTCGGGTCACGATGACTCCGCATTGGATCTCCCAGCGGCTCATGAGCTCAGGAAAGATCAAGAATAGTCGGAGAAACTTACCATCATCACAGCCGCTTATAGTTGACATTTCAAGCTTTTCAGGCCCTCCAGGAATCAGCAAGCTTCCAGACGCTCGTTAGTCAAACAACTAGGCACCACGATCTGGAAAGCTGATTGCCCGAGTAGTATCAAGAAAGCTCCAAAAATCAGCAGTTACAGCGTTCAACGACACCCAGACCTGTCACTAGTGTACCTCTCATCAGCTATTCAAGATAGCGCCTTACCACCATGACAATAATTTCCTCGGCCTGCAAATGATGGCAAACTAACTAACTACTAGGCTCAGCGCTTGTCCACTTGTCATATTGACAATCCTCCAGAACTCCATAAACGCGCTCTCTCTTCGGGATCGGGTGACCAGGCCTGCAATTTGCCAAAAGGGCGGTTTTTGACGTTGCGAGCCGCTTGCGCGGCCGTCTCAGTTGATGCACGCGACTACTCTCGCCATGATGATCTGCGCCAAAACCTCGTCTTCCCTGGAAAGCTTGTTGAAATATCCCGTCTGTCCATTTTTAGAAACGGTATACCGGATCGGTAGAAATATGTCATCGTATTCAAAATCTTGGGTCTGCGGGTCTGTCGAGGTCCTTTATAGGGATGGCCTCAGTACTCCGTATTGGCAAGCATATTTTGAGTGCCACATGAACTTTATACCGGCTTACTGTGACCATGTCTCAATCTATCACCCGCCACGAAATAGGTTTCACCTGACTTTGACACTTTGAGCCGCCCTGCTGTGCAAGGTGAGCAAGAGTCTTTTTTGACAACCGCCCGTCACCCAGTAGGTGAGACAACAAACGGCAGCTCAGATCTCAGTGGGTCATGATGAGCAGATCGCCCTGAACAAGCTCTCGCTGCCCTGGAGCAAAATACCAGCCAGGGCAAGCATCCGTAGTGTACTCAAGTCACCCAGATCAGAGATGATCGGCAGCTGTATCCGTGGCTGTATCGCTCAGTACACTAGTTTTCCCTCACCTGGAACACTTTCCACAGTGCCCGCATGGCCACTCATCGACACACAATACGAGCTTCTCGATATGAATGGCATCAACTTGTAACATGACCAAAAATCCCTGTCACATGGCCAAAAACGAATCGGCGGTTTTGTAGCTAGCTTGCTACCCGGAGCCAGGCACGCCAGGGAAGCCTGAACCGGGGCGGAAGATGCCAAGCTGTGCGGCTCCATCCCGGCTGCGAGTGTGATTTATCAGATCCGGAATAGCGTCTTGCTGCGCTGGAACAGCACGTCCCCTCATCAGGGGGTGAGTGTTTCTTTGACATCGTTTCGGATGTTCGTATCCTCATCTTCTGCATGGGCTATCACTTTGAGAAAGAAGCAACACGGAGTATATTTGTTAAAGGAGAAAGCTCTCTATCCAGCTTAACTGTGGGAATCTACCCCGTACGGATAGTGGTCGGGTTATCATGTTGACTTTTGTTCTCACTTTTACGGCGGTGGGGTGATCACTGGATCAGTGATGTGATGGATGGTCTCGCATCAGATCAAGTTTCCTCTGATACTTTTCTTTTTGGTGTTGGCCTCTTTGGATGAACATGCACATACATCATCGGACGCGGCGAAGCAGATCGAGAGAAACAATGAACAACGCTGAGGCAGATCTTTCGTTGCTTACATCATCTTACCCCTTTTTCCCAACTTGTTGGGTCCTGGTGGCAGAGCTTCGCCAAACGTTTCCAATTTGGCCCCGTGAGTGTGACAAACAGAGACAACTTCAAACGTTCCAACTGATTAATACAGAGGCTGAGAAAGATACTCGTTTCTTGACGTCGTCATCAATCTCAGACTCACATCTTAACACCCTCTCTTCTCATACCGGCCCAGGACGGACCGCGGCACAATACGTAATAACTTGTCCAACTTTGAACGTTCATCTATGTGTGTTTGTTCAGATACCTTTCGGAGGATTCTCATGAAAAATTCCAACAAAAGGACTGATAGCGCATGACCAACCACGCACCAAAGACTACATGTGAGCAAGAAAGAGATACGACAAGCAAAATGAGCAAAGCCACATTCTGTACGGATACGTGTATTAATTCCAAAGCATTGTTCATAGCACAGTAAAGCCGTTCGTGTAAACATTATGCAGAGAACAGCTGACAACAAATTCTAAACAAACATATAGCATCATCAAGAATCTAGATAATGATTACATACCTTATTATGAGTTATTCCAGGCCAGTCTCAGAAAAGATCGAAGGCTTTCCTTCCACACTTGCCCCCGTCTTAATTGCATAGAAAAAAGAAGGCAAAACAAAGTAAATCAAGCAAGCTTAGCCACTTGATGACAAGTACAATATCTTCATGCCTACCCCTCTACTCGCACAGATCCCTCACTCAGTAGTCCACGGAAAACGTACGGTCCGGGTTCAACAAGCGCCGTCTCATGAGAAGGGATTGTTACTGCTTGACAGATGACGAGGCAGGAGGGAGGGACAGGAAAGATTCCGGAATCAAAAACTAACTCTTTTGGTATTCACAGGCAATGAGATGTCCCAAGACCGTGCCTAAAAATGGGGTGTGAAATGATAAACATAGGCATACAGACTACATATAAGACGCGTACGATATATATTTAATAGTCGTCAGCACGATAGAAGTAGACCATAGAAGACAAGACACAAGGCCTATAATGTTGTATCTCAAGGTGTAGAATGGTTTTTGTAAGGCCTACACTGGATCTTTCAAAGGCGTCAACATTAAAAGTCTCACGTCCCATTACCCAATTGGTAGGTAACCCGGTCTTGGTCGATTCAAGTCTCCATAGGTAGGTATTGATACTACGCATCCCAAATAAATAGACTAAAAACTTCAAGAGCCACCTTGCATCCTTTTGATTCTCTCTTCGGCCGCTCTTGCCCTCCTCTCCCGCTCCAGCCTCATCCTCATTTCAGGTGTCATACCCCTGGTCTCTTCCCTCCTCTGTTGTGCCGTAGTCAAAGGCGCACCGCCCAATACACCACCCTTCCGGGGCGCACTCTCCTTGACCTTGGGGCCCTCAGTCTTCAACCTTTCCTCCTCGGCTTTCCTCCACTCCTTCTCCGCCTTTTCCTTTTCCAGCCTCTCCCTCTCTGTCCTCTTTTCCGCCTCTTCCCGCTTCATCGGAGCCGGAACCTTGGCAGCCTCCCAGTCCCACGCCTTTTCACCCAGTTCTGAACGGGCAACTCGGAAGGCATCACGAGTAGCCCTGTCACCGGCAATCTCGAATGCCGTCTTTCCTTCATCATTCTTGACCGTCGGGTCGGCTCCCGCGCGCGCGAGGAGACCCGCCACAAGGGGAGCCGAGTTCTTTGCAGCCGCCATGTGGAGGCACGTCGGGGCGTGGTGATTCTGCTGCGTATCTGGTGGTTGGAAGCGGAAATTGGGGTCGATCGACTCAGCTTTCAAGTAGGACAAAAGAGCAGGAAGCTTAGAATGGCGGATCCAGCCTTGTAGTTGGCTCGTGTGCAATATCGCAGTTTCTTCCTCTTCTGTAAGTTTTGGCTTGGCCGGCTGTTTCGCCGTCGGAGCCTTAGTCTCGCCTTCTGATGGAACCGGTGCTGTAGGCTGTTCCACCATCTCCCTGACCTTGAGGCGCGTGAGCTCAATAAAAGAGCGCATAAGCTCGTTCTGGGTCGCACGCCTTGTGCTGAAAGGGAAGCCTCTGATCCGCGCATCATTGGCACGCATAACCTGGCCATCGTAGGGACCAAAGAGAGTCCGTCTGTTTGTGACTCCTGTTGCGCGGACGAAAAGCAGGTCCGAGGTATCAATCAGGCTCTTCCAGTCCTTGAGAAGTGCACGTACGTCCTCCACCAAGGCCTGTTCGTTGTACCGACGTAATGATGCACCGGCCGAGTGAGCAGCTCCTTTGGCATTGTCGTTGGCGGATTGGGAACCACCTTGCTTTCGTCTGGTGGTATATCGATGGAATGTCTTGTGTGCCAACACGACCGCCTCCCTGTTGAGTCTGTTCGCGGTATGTTTGGTCTTTTTGGGAGCGAGCGACACCACCATGGCGGCGAAATGCCCTCCTCCAATCATGCACATGAAGATATGTCTCCCGTTGTAGGAGAGAGGAGCCGTCTCCCCTTCCTTGCTTGGCTTCGGCATGGCGATCGGTGCAAGCTGGCTCGACCTGATCGCATTGACAATATCATCCTCCTTTTCCAACTCTTCGCGGGTGAATAACGCTCTGTATACACCAAAGTATGTTTTTTCTGGAAGGACGGGGGAGCTGAGCCATATTAAGGGCGGCGTTCCGCTTCCTTTCGGATTTTTCGTCGAGCCCTCCTCATCGTCGCCCCCATCTGCCCTGCGTTGCTTTTCTGCTAGTGTAGCCTGCTTTTTCAGTAGTGCGTTGAACGTTGTATCTCTCCGCGAGACTTCCTCATCTTCCTCGTCACTCTCGGCTGTATCGGAGCCGGAAATGCTTTCATCCAAGTTGTCGACTAGCTTCTCGAACTCGGTTTCGGATACTGGGTTGAGGCCGTGGAGCTTCTGTTTGAGATTGTAGTGATGAAGGTCGGTTTTCAGGTGGTCTCTCTGTTCTTGAACAGTCGCAAACGATAGACTACAAAGAGAACATGACTGCGACCCAACTGTATCGTCGGAAGTAGCAGGAGTTTGTATGTTCGTAGGCGGAGTGGTGGTGCTTTCGGCGGGCTCGATCGTTGACGAGGATAACCCCACATCGGGCTTCGGTGACAGGGAATTGAGGATTTCGGGAGGGAGGTCGAAGAGGTATAGCGGCCGCTTCGAGATGTCGTCTGCTTTCTTCTCCATGGTGTTTTATTGTATGGGAAAGTGTGCGGTTTTGGCAAGTTGGGTGAGGGATAGATTTTGCAGGAGTGAGCTTCTTATAGGCATCTCGAAGCTTCAGGATATGTTGTCAAGCTCCGGTGACGACGTAAGAGTCACACCGAACGCAAACCGGCTCAGATAACCCTAACCCTGATACCATGTCGCTTACACGGAACTTGAACCATTTGACTTTCAAGTCATCTAAAAAGTATGTTCTACCAAATTCGTCACGTATAACCTTAACCCTCATAGGCGAAGTCCTTGATATAAGATAGTAAGAGGAGAGGTGCTTGTTTATCAGTGAATTGAACAAGGTCCAGCCCAGCCCAGCCGCGGAATTGTTCGAAAGTCAGACGTTGGTACCATAGTCTGGAGATGCTCAAAGAAACATTGAGATGAAGATCAGGTGTAAACCAGTTTGCAGTGCCATCTCAAAGTCGAGGTAATTGACTGTGATCCTATGGACAGAACTTGGTATCATTTCAGGAGTTCAATACAATACATATTATTTTCACAAGGAGCATAAAGTTCGGGGGACTATCAAGGCTCAAGATTTTGAAAAGTTTTATTTATTAATTTATTAGGTTTCAAGAGCTATGCATTGCCCACAGGGCATAAAACATAACACTTAAAGAATGTTGTGATACTTACCGAAGACGAGTTTTTTGACTTTAGGAACGAACAACCAGAACCCCGATGGGCTCCAGATCATCACCTACCTGTATATTGTGTCAGTCTCGGATAGGATAGTTACTTGCCTCTGTGGCCGCCACTGGGCCCTTCAATGCAATACGCATGTATGATGGTTAGATCCAGTTCCCCTCCGGTTTCAGCACCTCTTCCGGTTCCTTAACCGCTGGTTGGTAAACCACAGGTCGTAGGATCGGAAGTTCTGTCTCAGCCGGTGTGCCAGGTTGATAGCACACCGGCCGCAGAATCTCAACTTCAGCAAGGCAGACATTGATCTCGTCGTCGTCGCAGTCAGAGTCAACGCTGCTGGCCACGCTCGAAACAGTGCTGTAGCTCCACCTTGAGACCGGCTCCGGTTGTTGCTGATCGGTTGTTGTTGTTTTGGGGGTTTGTTGACCAGTCGCCTCATACCAGCCTCCCGTAATCTTGTCAAAGGACTCGGGGTCCAAGATGCGTGGGAATGTTCTATCGATCCCGCATAGAGCGAGAAGGGTAGGCCTGTCGGCTTGGGGCGGTGGGGGAGCTTTCTCCTGTTTCTCAGGCTCGTTAGTCATCTCGGTCTTGTTAAGAATATGAGATTGTCCGAGTCGGAAGGGGGTAACGGGGCGTGTCGCCCACTCGAGCGTAGCAGACCTAACGAGTTCCAGCCTCGCTAGGGTCTCCTCCTCTGGTGCCTTGGGGACACATGCAACCTGGTCCAACATCATCTCGATCTCCAGACAACCGTTCATCGCGGCTTCAAGCTCAGTTTCAGCATGAGAAGATGACTCACCAGAAAGTATATCCAAGGGAACTCTGTTCGCAGGAACGGGTCTAGCCCATCCGTGCAAATTCTTGAATGCCCAGTAGCGTAGAATAACGGTTCGTAGGTCGAAATGGGAACGGCCAGCGAAGTCATAGTGAGCCCTGCAAGCATGGCAGAAGCCCATCATAAACACTGTCTCTGGTCGTGTGGGTATCTCAGATCTGAGCAACTTGTCTTGAAAACGGCGCAAAAGGGGTGTTTTGGTCCCGCCAGGGGTGATTGGACACTCGTCCGAATATCTACAATGTCCGCAGACAGAATAGACGTGTTTCCGTGCAACTAGCACCATCTTGAAAGATCCTTTGAACGAATTCCAACAGCTTATGTATATAATAATAGATATCTATTAGCTCCCGTTCAACGGTCCCAAAATGTGCTCAACTGCAGCGGCCTGGCGAGTATGAGGAGTCGGTAGAAGCAACCATGGCCGGAAAATCGGTGGTATTTATATGACAGGCAAGCCATCATTGTTATCGAAACAATGGGATTGTCAAGATGCGCCTTCAGAAGAAATAGGTATACAATCTTCAAGCCAGAAACATTGTATAGAGAACAGTGTGAACAAAGAAAAGGAATGTGAGCCAAACAAAGAGTTGAAAGCGGCTGTTGTTCCTGAACACATGGACTTGTTCAAAACTTTCGGATATCCTCGAGTGTGTTCTCCTTCCAGAGCCGTGATGATCCTGTACGCAATGATGGTCCGAACGGAATGATGAATATGGATAGACGATTGGCGGTGGTGAAGACGACGATGAGAGAAGTGTGGTGGTTTGTGGTTGACGGTCGTGAGTAATCATCAGGTAATCAGGATAGCTTCTTTGTCTGTGGAGGTATGCAAATGGCTTGGCTTGTCTTTGCCGTAGAGTCCTATCAGAAGCTCGGCAGATATGTGCGCTACTCTGTTAGGGAATTAGCAGGATTTAGCCCGGTACCTGGTCTCGGCGACCCCACGTTTGTAAGTCTGAATAATCCAACTTTCTCGCCATTACCATCACTGCTCTAAAAGCGAAGACGAATGTCCACACAGCACTGACTCAAATGGCAATTTGCAACTGGAACTAATACTAAGCCCATATATCAAGGCCTCCCTCGTAGAATTGTAAATGCTCAGCCAAGCATTTGGTTATCATCACCAAAGCTTTCTCCTACAAACAGCTGCTTCTCGATCGTTCTCGGGGACGTTCCTTCGTCTATATGAAGGGCCTTCTTCTCCTCTTGTCGTCAATTTCTGTAATTTTCATTTCCATCCTTATATCACAGTCTACCTACCTACCAGGTATACCACTCCTCCACCAGACCAGTACTTTCTTCGTAGCAAGTATATCAAGCCTCTTCAAATCAATCAACATCAACACAGATCAAGACCAGCAGTCAATGTCCAACGCCATCAAGAACACAATGTCCAAGACCCTCCATCACGCAAAGATCACCCCCCATCGGTCCGGGGCCCGAGGGCATGCAGATCACGGATGGCTGAACACCTACCACTCGTTTAGCTTCGCGAGCTGGTATAACCCAAAATTCAACAGCTTCGGCTCCCTCCGAGTCCTCAACGAGGACCGAGTGAAAGCCAACTCTGGTTTCCCGACCCACCCCCACCGGGACTTTGAGATCTTCAGCTACATCATCTCAGGCGAGCTCACACATCGGGACTCGATGCTCACAAAAGGGGCCGAGGGCGACGCCGGTTCCGACAAGTTCTACCGCATGCATCGCGGAGATGTCCAGTTCACAACCGGAGGGACGGGTATCGCGCACTCGGAATTCAACGAGCACAACAAAGACACCGTCCACTTCTTGCAGATCTGGGCCATCCCTTGGAAGCGCGGGCTCAAGCCAAGATATCACACCCGTAACTTCTCCGACGACGAGAAGCGGAAAGGTTTCGTCAACATCCTGAGCCCGCTCAAGGGCGGCGTCGACGCGACAGCGGAGCAGGAAAAGGTCGCGGAGCCAACCATTCCTGAGTCTATTCCTATCCACGCCGACTTTGTCATGGGTGCTGGTATTATTGCGCCCCAGACGTCATTCGAGTGGAAGGTTGGGGCGAAAGCCACCGAAGCTGCCAAGCGCAAGGTTTATGTCCACCTTCCGATGACAAAAGGGGGGAAAGCAAAGGTCAGGCTTGACGGCAGGGATGACGCGATCTTGGAGGAAGGAGACGGCGCGTTTGTCGAAAGTGTCAACGCCGGCGACAAATTGGTTGTGGAATCGGTCGGCGAGGCAGAAGCCGAGGTTGTCGTGCTGGATACCGCATGAAGATGATAAGTTTGAAGGATGTTTCGCGGTAACATGTAAAATTAGACGTACAGCAGCGAATGCACAATTTTTCGGGTTCATCTGTCGCAGGTTCACAGGTTAGCAAGTCGAACAGAATAAAGCATCGTGAACAAACAACTGTTTGCCAATTGGACGGCAACCTATGTCGTAGATGCAGCGTAGATGCAAAGGAGAGTGACCGACAGGCCAGAGATCCTCGTCAAACCTCTCTCCGACTCGGTCTCGGGCGTGTCGTGTTGTCCTTCTTCACCTCGATCCAGACGAGTCTTGAACCGATGGCAACGAAAGAAAAATTGAAGCGAGCAATGCGCGTGTGTTTCCAAAAATTCCCTGTCAAGTCGAAACCCAACAGGAGCGGTCAGGTATGTAGTTTTCAACTAGCAAAAACGTGATCTCGGACGAATCCTCACTGATACACGTAAAACCTCTGCACCGGGATGAGGAAAAAAGAGAAAAGGAACTGGAAATTCGCTGGGGGTGCGGGAGAATATATACCTGGAGATTTGGCTGGGCGGTGGTCCGTGCACGGGCACCGGAGCCCCACTATTTTGAGTTTGAGCGTGACGGTGCCACGGTGAGCAGCTGCAAGTGAGTTACGTAATCATTGGGAAACTTGAACTCAAAGTCTTCAGATGATTCATTATCTTTCGGTCTTGCCCAAAGGCATGAAGGAGCGGAAACCTTATCAGAGGATGAGAATCACGCTTGGTTCGAAATGGTATTTCGGAAGGCCTCTAATATATAGGCACCACTACTCTCATATACAGGCACCAGTCCAATTTGACTTTCCAGACCAGAGGTATTTATTCTAGTCCAGTCAAGGCATTTATTTTAGTCTAGTTAAAGTATTTATTCGAGCCAGTCAAGGGATTTATTCGAGCCAGTCAAGGCATTTATTCAAGCCAGTTAAGGCATTTATTCAAGCCAGTTAAGGCATTTATTCGACCTACCGCATACTCTCGATCCAATGGGATCTGTGCTAACCTAATACAGGGGTATAAAAGTACGTACCTTATGGGCAAAACACCGCCGAGAAGGGTGGAAATTAGTGCACTGGCCATTGAGCAGTCAGTGCGTATCCCTGTTTTCGGTTAGCACAGATCCCATTGAATCGAGAGCATGCGGTAGTTAAGGTATTTATTCTAGCCAGTTAGGGTATTTACCCCAGTCTAGCTGGGGCATTTATTCCAGACAAGAGGTATTTATTCTAGCCAGTTAAGGCATTTATTCCAGTCTAGTCAAGGCATTTATTCCAGTCTAGTCAAGGCATTTATTCCAGCTAGTTAAAGCCTTTATTCCAACAAGAGTAGTGCCTTTATATAAGAAGACTGGTGCCTGTATATGAGAGTAGTGGTGCCTGAATATTAGGCGCCTTTCGGAATGGTAAACTGCGCGTGATGGGTTGAGCAAGATGAACAGAGATCTGGTTTCACTTTTGGGGGTGGTTTTATGAGATGTGACAGAGCAGGAACATGATAACATCCCATGAACCAACCAACTTCCACTCTCTCAACCTCAACCTCATCCATTGACTCTCTTAAAATTCACCATACACCGTTTATGTATTGACCAAATAAGCAAGACCGAGCTCTCGATAATTAAATGGCTTCGCAACTTCCAAGGATCCCATGGTTCGTCTTTACTGTGTTTGAGCCAATCTCACTGTAAGCGCCCGTCAGCATCTCCCTCCACTGATGGAAATGATGGAGCCCCCCCAAGTCAGAGGGGAAAGCAGTCAACTCAAAATTAAACTAACCTTTAAAAGACTGGCAGGTGCTATTCCGGCGATCTTGGCACCTGAATGGTTTGCCTCACAACAGACCTTTCAGCTCACCGGCTCGATCGTAACGAAATCAGAGAATGAGGCTGTCTTGAGTGGTCCGGCTCTGATGGTTACGAGACAGCTGGGCAATACCTACGGCGTCGCAGCTTTTGTGGCGCTTGCCGTGCTGTATACAACCTCGGAGGTGAAAGTTGTGAGAAACTATCTCATTGCCCTCTGGATATGTGATATTGGACATGTGGTGATCACAGTCCTCGGGCTTGGCTATGAGCGTGCGGTCGCTGTGGGAGACTGGAACGCAATGACTTGGGGGAATATAGGTGCTACGGTGAGTTGGTTATTCATATCTTAAACTTGAGGCCGTTCACGATTGTTGACACGGTTAGCTTTTCCTCTTCCTGACCCGGTCTGCATATTTTCTCGGTTTTTTTGGGGAAGATGGCAAACGATCAACTTCTCAACATAACAAGGACAAGAAGTCCCAGTAAGACCCGCCAGGAGGATTCCAGGGCGGTTTTTTTAATCAACCAGTCGTTCGGGTAGCATCGAGATTTTGTACGAGTAGGAGTATTTCGTAGAGAGGACAATGGGATCCGTACTCCGTATCACGGTATCAACCCGAACTGTCATTAAATCCGCCAGTTAAGTCCGGCACATCGACCCCGCTAATTGATAGCTCGTCCCGTCCCTCAACCTCTGATTTGCTGGCGCATGTCGTCACCAAAGATCACCAAACACTGCAGTAATCGCTACAGATCGCAGCTGACCAAGACGGGAACCGTGGATCTCGCTCTCGTATCAACGTACTCGCCGCTCATCCATCTCTCCAAATCACAATATCTTGCAATCAGACAACGTATAACTCGTGACCTCTCCCCTTCCCCGTAACCTGGACCATTGCCCTTGTTTGCTTTCCATTGATAGCCATCGAGTAGCCATTCTGTTCGGCTCAGCCGGATCATCTCCTTTGAGAGCGACTCTATAATCGCCACAGCGGATATCGGACCACAACTTCAAACATTATGAGTGAACAACATCCGGTCCCGGATGCGGTCCCGGATTCATGGGATCAGGAGAGTGAATCCTATGAAGACACCCATGAACACCTCAGTATTGACGAGGATCGCGACCAGGATTATGTTGACGAGGTTGGCGAAAACGAGGAAGACGAGGATGAAGAAGAGGATAAAGAAGAAGAAGAAGATGATGACGACGATTATGATGAGGAATATATGGGTGCGTCTGAGTTGTTTCTTATTGCCGGTCCACCCCGTAACCGACTCCTTGCATTATTCTGATCATTTGTTGCCTCAGATGCTCAAGATGGAGCATTTGAATTGGAAGTTATGATCGAGGCGGTATCAGATGACGAAGGCGCCGACGGTATCGATGAAGATGACGACGATGCTGCGGGGAATCCTTTACATGGAAGGATATTGAGATTACTAGCCAGTGAGCGACATGACCTCTTCCTTGAGCAAATTTGACCGCGCTGGGCGTGCTCCTGTAGGATGACCGCCGCTAACCCTGAGAGACAAGGTCGGACAGGTAGACCCGGATTAACTCCTCAGATTCTAGCTCTCATTCGGGGTCAATATCCCCGTCAAGGCATGTTTGATGATGACGATGACTACGATGACGACGACGATTACCCGTGGAGGCGAAGACGAACACGACCGCGAGAACCTTTGGATCCTGACCGATTTCCCAAGGTACCGAGTGAGGAGGGTAGGAAGCTCATGGAGTCCGGAAATTTTGGAGCCTTTGACGCCAGAGAGCCCGACACGGACACGAAAAGACTTGCTCGGAGGATCCTCGATCGTGAGCTCGGGTTGGGTTCTCGCGCTGGTCGAAAAGCCACCCATAACCCCATGGCCCAGCAGATGATACCATCAACGACACCGGAGATGATCATTCACTACGATCAGCCAGTGTGCTGCGGCCAGTTTTCCGATGACGGTAACTTCTTCTACGCTTGCGTGAAGGACTACCGCGTACGCCTTTACGACACGTCAAACCCGTACAACTGGAGGCACTACAAGACGGTGACGTATCCTTTCGGGCGGTGGACATTGACGGACGCGGCACTCAGTCCGGACAACAGGTGGTTGGCCTTCACCTCCCTGCAGAGTAGTGTTTGCTTCGCACCTACAGACCCCAACGACACAGGAGACCCGTACTCGCTTGAACTGAGCTCAACCAACCACCAGATGGGATTTCGAGGTTCTTTCTCCATTTTCAGCGTACGGTTCTCTGGGGATGGTCGAAACCTCGTAGCTGGGACTGGTGCCGAGTCTATTGTCGTGTACGATATCGAACGACGACAGACTGTTCACCACGTGCGAGGGCACGATGACGACGTCAATGCAGTATGCTTCGCCGACAAGATGTCGCCACACATCCTCTACTCGGGTTCCGATGACTGTACAATAAAGGTGTGGGATACCCGCAGTTTAGGAGACGGCAGGGAGGCTGGCGCATTCGTGGGCCATGTCGAAGGCATAACATACATCGACAGCAAAGGCGACGGACGGTACATTCTTAGCAACGGGAAAGACCAGAGCATGAAACTGTGGGATTTGCGGATGGCCATGTCCAGCTCAGACTACGAGAGAAAGGACGCCGCGAAGCCCACACGGACACGGGGGTTCCACTATGATTATCGTAGCGACCGGTACCCGGAGGACTGCTGGTTCAAACACCCACACGACAACTCACTCGTGACATTCCGCGGCCATCGCGTCCAGGGGACGTTGATCCGCTGCCATTTTTCGCCGCCCGGAAGCACCGACTCTCGCTACGTGTACTCGGGTAGTTATGATGGTTCTGTTTACGTCTGGAATATGGATGCGACTTTGAAGGCCAAGATCGATGTGAACGGTGCCACTGAAAACGTCAGACTTGGTTGGCCGAACCGGCGAGTGACACTTGTTCGTGATGTTGGCTGGCATCCGAACGCGCCTCTTCTTGTCGGTAAGTACACTGCGAAGCTGGCCCCTTGGTTTTCTTTTCCTGTCCCTTTGATCCCTGAACTGATCAATACTGTACGGTGTTTTAGCCTCCGCATGGCAGGGGCATGGTGCCGAGGCAGGGACCGCCTCGCTGCACTCCTTCAACGAGAACGATGTCGATGAGGCAGAGCCGGGGATGGGCCTCTCTGTGGATGAAAAGCTGGCACCGGCCGAGCTTTCGTACTGACTTTCTTCCTTCTCCACCTAGCTCGAGGCCCAGAAGGTCGAGGATCGGCAGGAATGATGAATAGTTGAAATCTTTCCCCTCTGCCATACGATGCGTTGGATTTATATAGGGAACAAAGGCGTAAATAACAACTCAATTGTATCTTTGGTCATATGAAGAATCATATTTGCTCTTGAAATTTCATGTTGGCGAGATGAGAAAGATGAGACAAGTTCACCTGTGAACAGCTGTCAGAGTGGGTCCTGTTCCATGCGCTCCCGCCCCGTCACCCGTCAAGGGAGATGGGAAGCACGGTCACTTGAGCTCTGAAAGTTCAGCCTTGTGAAGCTACCAAAGACTCCCAACCCAAATTGAACTCAGTTCCCGTTTTAACCTTCTTCACCTCTCCACATCCGACAACCACCAAACACCTGCTGCTGTGCACCCAGACTGTCAAATCGACCCGGGATCATCGCATAGCTCTGTTCGCCGCGATACTACTGTTGCGACAGACAGTTTCTTTTAATCTTTGTTTTTCTTCTTTTTCTGTTGTCCTTCACTCGTGTTTGATTGTTCGCGTTCTCGACCTCTGGAACTTGCCACGCCCTGGCTGCATCTCCAACTCCATCACCACCAATTCGTGCATGCTAATTACTCCACAGTTCCTGCTGTCTCCAGTAATCAGAAGGACTTCACGGAAGATTACTCGGTCGATACCGCGAGAACGAGAGGTTCGGGCTGTTTGCGCTGCACGAGTCAAGCTGTCTGAAAAAAGCTGCTGGGGAGGCTCGGAGTGAGGAGGAACAAGACCGATGCGTCACGCTCACACGTACTACTTGTAATACCTACTTTGTCCAAGAGGGGTCTGTCTCCAGTGTGGGGAAAGAAGAGCAGAAACAAAACAAAAAAAGCAACGACACCTGTCGAAACCAAAGTCCGCGAGCACAGAGCCGCGTCTTTGAATTATACTTCTTTCTTATACCGGGCCGCGGCCACCTGTCTTCTGAAGTTAGCAAATCTCAGTTTCGGGATCGGAGTGTACGTATCACTGGCTCTCTCTCTACCTTCTGTTTTTCTTCTCTCTCGTCTTCTCTCTTCTCTTCTTTGCAGTGGACCATTCGGAAGGGGTCTTTTCGTTCCAGCTCAGTTTCTCTTCACCCTCGGGGTACAAAACAATGTCTGCTCTATATCGTCAGCTGCTGATTTTGGGGCCTCCCAACCACAGACATCCTGTATTTCTGATCCATAGCCAGGCTACCCAATTCACATTTGAATTCAACACAAGAACAGACAGGCTCTCCCTCTTCTTTGACAGGTCTTGCGCATAACCGCTCCAGCAACAAGTAGTCCGAAGTCCGATTCAACCCGCCCACAATGGCCGAAGAAGAGTTCGAAATCGACGTTTATGGTGATGAGCAGGGTGGAAACGACCATGGCGAAGGCGATGACTCCCACGCCTACGACAACGAAGGCGCACACGATGCCAATGGCGATGGCAACCAAGACTATCACGACAACAGAGATGACCATATGGATGACAGCCATGATCATCAGCAATCACCCAATGGCAACGCCCAGCAGCGTCCTCAGCAAGGTGTTAAGCGCAAGGAAGGCTCTGACGACCGGCCGGTGGACCCCGGTGCGACCTCTGCCCTCGAGATCTCCGAGCTGAACTGGTGGAATACAGACGATGATCTGCGGCGTTGGATAAGGGCAGCTGGCGCTGAGAGCGAACTGAAAGACATTACGTTTAGTGAACACAAAGTTAATGGCAAGAGCAAAGGGTATGTACCGGATCAAATCGTGGTCAGCTGCTGGTAACCTGCTAACAACTGTATTAGCCAGGCATATGTCGAGTTCGTATCGCAACAAGCCGCGACTGCGACGAAGCACTGCATCGATCGTCTAAACCAGGAGAACACGCAGCCCGGTCAAATGCAGAAAAGGCATACCGTCATATACTCGAGCCCTACCAACAACCGCTTCCGCACCTTGCCGAAGGATGCGCCGAACCGCGGTGTTAAGGACACGCAGAACCGTGCGCCGGCCGGCCCAGGCTACAACGACCGGCCTAACAACTTTGTTGGAAATAACAATAACGCCGGTGGCTACGGTGGATTCCGTGGTGGCCGAGGAGGTTATAACAATGGGCCTCGTGGCGGAATGGGCCAAGGAGGTGGATTCAACCGCAACTTTTCCGGAGGCAACATGAACGCCTTTAACAATAACAACATGGGATTTAATAACCCGATGGGAGGTGGAGGCTTTGGCGGTGGTTTCAACCCTCGCGGTGGCATGATGGGCGGTGGCATGCGCGGCGGCGGCATGCGTGGCGGCCGGGGTGGTGGGATGAACAACATGATGGGAGGTATGCCGATGGGCGGAGGAATGCCTATGGGCGGAATGCCCAACATGATGGGGGGGATGATGGGAGCTGGTATGCCTGGTAAGTCTGGCGCATGTTTTGCACTTGTGGTCCTTTCCACGCTCGACTCTTCTCCTTACTAGTAAGACAACTGGCTAACCTTGCACGTTTAACCTCTGAAGCCTTCCAAGGAATGCCGCAACAGTTCAATCCGGCCTTCTTCGGGCAAGGAAACCAGTCCAACGATTGGCAGCAGAACCCACATGGTGCGAAAAGAGCTCGAGGCGAATAGGGAAGCCATCGGTCATCGTCATCATATAGGGATCGGAACCAGCAATGAAGATGAACGGCTCCCACTGAGCTACGATACCCCGAGGAAGCAGATGCTCGCCGAAAACAGATACATCATTTCACTTTACACATATCACAACATACCTCGTCACTGATTCGTTTGTTTTACCCGAATACCTTTATTCTGGTACAAGCGATTCAATCTTTATTTTCGAGAAATTCCAAACGGGGCTTTCTTATTTTCCTCGTCCACTCAGTTATCAGAAAGGGTTATTAGTTCTTGGAAGCGGAGTTTTTGTTTTGATTTTCTGCCTTTTTTTCCCTTTTTGTTTCTCGGGTTTTACTTTCTGTAATTTCTTTTCCCCCTCTTTGTCGCTCTTCAGTCATGTGGATATAGTGCAAAGATGGAGGAGGACAGGCGAGCGAGTCAACGAACGTGAGAACGACATGGAATAGCACATCTGATGGATGGATGTGTGTTCTTTTCCAGGGTGACAAGTCCGATCTCGGGCCATTTTTGCCCCCCTTTCTCTCTTCTCTTGCGTTCGATTACGGTTTTAGACGTCACACACACAAATGGGGGAGGAGCAGTGGTCATTCGTTGCCTTGGTTGGGTCTGGGTGTTCTCGCGTTGCCTCTTTTTTTTCGAGAAAAGAAATCACCAAATGCATTGAGTTTTTGTTTTACCCTTCACTTGTACCAATCTGGCATTTATGGTGTCAAAAATGTTGTATCGTCTTGTCCTGTGTCTGTGTGTTGGAACATTGGGATATGGTTTGTATATCTGTGAGCGGGTTTGTCGTCTGCAGCACATCATTTGTCTGTCTATATCTGATGGTGTATATGTGATCGAGCTGGCTGGCTGGCATTTGGGGGTTCGAAGTGAGCGTCCGGGAGACGGAGAAGAAGTTGGCATGGCTGCTTGTAAGATAAAAAGAGTTGGGAGGAAAGCATCAAGGACTGCAGCGGAGGATACGCAGGACCGCTTCATCCTTTTATGGCTGGCTGTCGTAACTCCTCTGCGATTCAATATTGGGCGTAGGAGTAAGTCACTTACCTCTCTCTAGCTGCGGGCGGAGAAGATGATGGCGTGTGTGGGTTGTGAGATAATGAAAGCATCACGGGGAACGGGGCAGACAGGACCGCCCGGGTCGGGCGGGTCATGCGATTTATATTACCAACGGGCATAGGAGATTGGATAACTAACGGCCTATTCTACTAAGTTCTTTAACGGGTTAGATGCGTTTCGTTTGGGGCACATGCATTTTACTTTCTGTCCTGTGGTTGTTTGGAGTTACGGGTTTGCGATAGCTGCAGTGCTGGCGTTCGTTGGATTTTATAGACAAGACCCGGGTCACAGGACGTGAGGTCAATTTTTGGAAATCAAGCATGGGAATTTTGTTCTGGTAGCGGTGGGTGATATTGGAATGACTGGACATATATGTTTCTTGTGTACAAATATATGCATGTATCTTTGTTTCTCGCTTGCCATTTTACTTTCAAGTTGGAGCTTAGTATTCAGGTACTACTACTCGTATACAAATACTCCTCGTGTTGAATATATGCCCTGACTGGCTCGACTAAAAGCCTTGAATACCCGAATAAGTTCCTTGACTGGGCTGAAAGGTCAAGTTAGACTAGTGTCTGTATATGAAAGTAGTGGTGCCAGTTTATTAAGCCCCTTCTTTAAAGATGACTTATCTTACCTGGGCTCTCGACACCGTCTGGAGACCACTCGGTTATGTTCAAGAGAGATATCTGGTTATGGTCAATCATCATCCGTGTTGCAGAAAGGGACAAGACAGAGCTGGACTAGCACTCGGTGGGCCATTACCGTATTGCAGATTAGCTCACTCAGTTCAGTCTTTGATTTTTGAGTTGATAGACTTGAAGCCACGATCATATTTGATCTCAGGCTCACTAAACACGAAGGTTCTCAATCGTCCTATCAATCAACTCCCCAATCTGCTCCCACCGTCTTATCAACATCTTGCGTTGTGACTCTTCACCAGCCGTGCTCTCCTCAATCTTCCCAATCATCTTGGCAATAGTACCACGCCTGTACTTTTCCAAGATCCTCGCCAACTCCCGATCAACCTCCCCTTGCTGGACCTCATCATCCACATTAAAAGGGCCGTCCAGATACCGTCTCCACTCGATCAGACTCAGCGCCAGCAGCCTCAGCGCGACCAAAGTGCGATAACAAACACCATTAGAATCAAGCATGTAATTCCCCAAGAAATCCTCATCAGCAAGCATATCTTTCTGTCTACCTGACAGCTCAGGCAGGATAGCCTCGTCGAGGCAAATCTCATCCCACTTGTTCTCGTCAAGGAGGAACCCGTATTCCGTCAGCAAGAAATCGTTGCCGTGGTTGCCGTAGCATATGTAGATTTCTTCGCCGGGGCTGTAGGTTTTTGTGGCCCGGATGGCACAGCCTTCTGCGGAAAAGGTTACTTTTGCGCCTTGGGTGGGATGGTGGTTTAGCAGGTCTGCTACGGGCTGGAGGGCCATGCAATCGTGTGGTGGAGGTTTCTTTCCGTTGCTGCTGCTGCCGCCGCCGTCGTAGTAGAATGTGCGAGTGTTTACTAGGGCCCAGGCGTACAAGTAGTCCGCTCGTGAGATTTGGGGGAAGGCATTGTGGACTGCCTGCCAGTCACGATCGAACTTGGCTTCTTGCTTTTTGAGGAGTTGCCGCGCTGAGGGGGGTAAGAACTCATGCAGATGCCGGTCCCAGGTTAGAGGCATTGAAGCCCAGACGTCTTCTCTTGAGGGGAGGACTGCGTTCCATGGGGCGTAGTTGGGTTGTTTGTTTAGGAGAAAGTCGGCGGCTAGGAGGCCGTGGACTCGGGTTCCCGTTGGAAGTCGGGAGGAGACTTCTTTGCACACTGTCTTGGAGGTTCTTAGGGATGAGGTGGGAACCTTGAGGAGGATGTCATTTTCCTGGGGGATGTTAGTATTGTGTTCGGCTGCAGACCTCGTTCTGCTTACCTTGATGGATTTTGTTGCGACCACGCCTATGCCTCTTCCTGGAAGTGGACGAGGCTCGATGCCGTGAAGCTCGATGCCTTGCTCCTTTGCCCAGTTCAGGAGGTCTTCGTAGACTTCCATTTTCGAGATTTGTCTGCTTCTGGAGTCTTGGGTGGAAGAACCAGACTTGATTGTGAGAGAGTGAGATATAAGCCACCAAAGTGGACAAATTGGCAAAACTGAGTTCTCAAAGCCGGGTTCGCAAGAGTATCTTTAAATGTTGTCATTCATCACGAGCGGAAACTGGCTACAAGGGTTCAAGTATTACTCATAATTCTCCGGGTACAATTATACAATATATAGCCGAATGCGTGGAGCATAGGTTGTGTATCAAAGTCAATAATTGCGCCTTATTTTCGTCTTGTCATTCATCAGATAGAAGCCTCGTGCCAGGTCAAAAGGGCGCATCCCAGTTGTGCAAATATCAAGTGATTGACCATGAGAAGGTTCCAGTTGAGGGCCGAAGCCGTTGGATGTCAACCGGGTCGAAAATGTCCCGCCTGCCACAGTGTGGCTTTAGCGCCGTTTACTGTGACCGCTATTAGCCAAGTTAGTGGTTTTTGAAAACTACGCTAGTGAGGATGTGTCACACACGTTCAAAGTCAACTTTTTGACCAATTTGACCATATTAACCATTTCGATATAGTAGATGCGCGTACAAGCCATGCAGTAAAGTAACTATTCCGAGTATGCTGAATTTGAATATCGGCTTCAATTGAGTACGTGGATAAAGCGTATGTAGTTATTGATGATTGAAAATAATCAGTATTTTGACCGCGAAAATGCCAAGAGATGCTAAGATTCGACGGGAAAAAATAGTAAAATGCGACTTTTTTAGATTTTTATCAATAACTATATGCGCTTTATCCGCGTGTTCAATCCGACTCGATATTCGAATTTAGTATACCTGGAATAGTTACATTACTGACTGGCGTATACGCGCATCTACTATGCGGCTTGTGGTTGTGAATAGTTGCAAATGCCAGTCGTCAAAAAATCAACAAAATCAGCCATGTGGTGTGGCACATGCTTACTAGCGTTGTTCTCAAAACGACTGACATGGCTAATGGGGGTCACAGTAGATCCCCGGCCGCCAAGCATTCTCCGGCAGGCATTGGACCGTTTGCGCCGGTTCCGAGCTCCGAGATGGAACGATTTCGTCAGAACATCATGCCGAGCTCTCACGATGTCTTGACCAAACACCAACAATAGGATGCGCAACGCGTCTCCTTGAACCAATCTGCCATGGAGGTCACTCTACGACGTTCAGCGACCTTGATAAGCCACAGCATGCCCATTGCGATCATCTCGAGTAGCATATCCAGGGCAAGCTTGACCTCGTCCACCACCACCACCACCACAACCAAAAGGGAATTCTCCATCCTCAACAGGCCGCCGCCCAACTACCCAGGCCATGTCCCCCTCACGCGCCTTGAAAAAGCCGGTCTGGCCATTGGATCTGGTCTACTGTCCCTTCGCGATCCTCGTCGAGGCGGTAGGTCACCACCAACCATCCCAATCCTCACAACAACTGCGAGTCCGTCCTAACAATCCCATCCCAAAAGACCTAATAGCAGCCTTCGCCGAAGCAACAGCAACCCCCTACTTCATATACCGCCTCAGAGACGCAATGCTCTCCTCCCCCGTCGGCCGGCGAATCCTCCGCGACCGCCCCCGCATAACCTCGACTTCGCTCAACCTCCCCCACCTGCGTTCCCTCCCCCCAAACACGGTCGGAAGAACCTACATCGACTGGCTCGACCGCGAGGGCGTATCCCCCGACACCCGCTCGGCGGTACGGTACATAGATGACGAGGAATGCGCCTACGTGATGCAGCGCTACCGCGAATGCCATGATTTCTACCATGCCCTGACAGGTCTGCCCATTGTCAGGGAAGGAGAAGTCGCGCTCAAGGCGTTTGAGTTTGCGAATACATTGCTGCCCATGACTGGGCTTAGTGTTTTTGCTGCTGCCACGTTGAAAAAGAGCGAGCGTCAGCGGTTCGCGAGTATTTATTTGCCTTGGGCGCTTAGGAATGGACTGCGCGCGAACGAGGTGATTAATGTCTACTGGGAGGAAGAGCTCGAGAGGGATGTCGAGGACTTGAGGAAGCAGCTTGGTGTTGAGCCGCCGCCTGATTTGAGGGCTATAAGGAAGAGGGAGAGGGAGGAGCGCAAGAGACAGAAGGCTGCTGCTGCTGCTGCTCCTTACCAGCCTGGCCCAGAGGCTGGGAGCTTGTAGTTGTTTCCGCGAGTACCATTGTTGTATTATACTGTAGGCTATGAGGCTAAAAAGGTATCGTCCTCTTGATCATAAGAGAGAACCCAAGTTGTTCGTATTGGAATTTTTTGTAGAAGCAACGAGCCACTCAGACAACACACCTTGATAAAAAGGGGGGTGTGCAAGAGAAGGTCCCAGGATATCGCAAAACAACTGGACCTAAAAAGAATAAGAAATAATCAGGTCGTTCCCAGAAGAAGAGATAGAAATCACAAATCCAACAAGTCATCATCATCATCCTCCCAACCCTTCCGTCTCGTAACCACAATCTTTTCCTCCTCTTGGCCATCCGCCACGGCGTTGAGCAAGCCCTTCAGCTGCTCCTCGTTGACCTTTTGCCGGAGCTGTCCCGTCTGCGCCATCATGATGAGCTGGTTCTCGATCTGCGTCGCGCGCTGTTCCTTGACCAATCGTATGCGGCCTAATCTGTCGGCTGCTTCGGGTTCGAGGATCTGGTTTAGCATTGCTTTGCGGGCCTCTGCTGCTTTGGGGTGGGTAGTGTTAGTTTTCTCGGGCAACTGGATCCTACTACCACTTTGGGGTCGGTGGGATTATCGCGTACCTTCTTGTCTAGAATCGAGACAGAGAATTTGTTAGTTATCTGGTACCTCCCGCGAGGATGAATGGAGAGAATACATACTGCCTCCCCTGATCTTGACCACCACCACTGCCGCCGCCGCCGCCAGCTGCTTTACCTGCTCCTCCTCCGCCGCCACCGCCGCCTTGCGACTTGAGCTGTTCAAGGCGCGCCTTTCTGATCTAAAAGTTGTCGCGGAAGAATCCCTATATTAACCCATGACCATATGTAAAACGACAGCGCAGCACCTTGAGAACGTACCGCATCAAGCTCAGCGTCGTCCATCTTCCTTTCTCTTCGGGCTGCGGTTGGGTAAGGTACTGTTCGGTTGCTTGGTTTCGCGCAAGTGGGTTGATATGTCGCCGAATCAGTATAGGGAATAAGTCGTGGATACAATAAAAGGTTGGATAGTTGCAGGGGAGAAGATGCAGTAACGATAACAGAAACGGCTGGCTTGCTGCAAGGCGGTTTGCTGGTTTAGGTCTGTGATGTGAACTTTCTGCCTTCGATCGCGGGGTTATTTATTCGTAGTGGGGTTATCCGCAGCACCATCACGACGCCCAACTTTATACAGCCCATACTTATCCGTACATGTACAACCCAGGAACATATCAAGCGCCGACAGTACTACCCAAGTATTACTTGAACCATCTTACGCTGGGCTATTGTGCATAATTAATATAAAAGATGAACATTTGATTCAACAAGAATATGATATAAATACACCCCGACAACATCTGTTTGTCGGCCTCCTTCCACTCCCGTTATTACAAGTCGGAACCGTTACCCAAAGCCGGGATCTTTTGGCATCCCCAGTGCCCGTATGGTCTATATCTATATTCTTTGCCTGTCCGGCAGCCAACCATTGTTAATATACAGATTGAAGTTGTTACAGAATATGGTGTTCATAAATTGGTGATGCGATTAGTACAGATGCAGCTGAAAAGAATGAGCTGGATGCCCCTGACGAAACCCCCTTTAAGAGTGTCTGATGATCCTCCTGTATCAGATTCAAGACTGCTGACCAGGAGCAAGGTCATCGAGAAGCTGTACGGATGGCTCTTCAAAAGGAATAACCCTCTCAAGGTCCTCGGCGGCAAAGTGCCTCTTTGCTTTCAGCAACTGGAGCACCGCCTTTAGAATTGGGACCCGGATGTTCAACTCCTCAGCACGATGAATAAAGTACCCGGTCAAGTAATTGATATCTGTCTCCCAGGCCCGATAGATATTCATGTCCAACCTGGGTTGCGACTTTTTCTGATTATGCAGTTCCTTGTAGAACTTCTTCTGCAGGAAAACGCTCAGGAAAGACAGCGGAGACCCTTCGCGGCGGCACTCGGGCATCTTGGAGACCACTGCACACACTTCCGACAGCATGATTGCCATTAGGTGTCTGGTGGTATCGTGCCTCAGTAGGTCCTCGTAGGGTACTTCACAGATGGCGGCCAGTGGTTCCGCTATAGATAACAGAGCGAGCGACGGTAACTTGTGTTTCAGAAAGTCGGGGAATGGATGGCTGGATGCGTTGAGCTCTGGAATCGTCATTAGGAGGGACATGAGATTTGTGAACCGCACTGTTCTTTCGGGCGGTGGGTGTTTCCTCATGATGGAGCCTCCCCTTGTCGTTGGGATAGTCAGGTAGAGCCTTCCGTCCTCCACCTCTGTCGCCGAGAAATGCCCTTTGAACTGCCGTACCTTCGCAGTCATGTGTCCAAGAAGAAAGGCTGGCCTCGTGCGCTGGTCCGGAAAATGGGCTTCGATGATGGCTTCCATGGCCCCCAATCCATGGTGAACAAGACAGATTGTCGACCTGTGGTCGAGTCGGTGTTTTATGGGTGCCAAGGCTCCAACCACACTTCCGGGGGGCACCGTAATTATGAGGTTTGGAATTAGCGGACCGGGGAGCGGCGGGGACGCCTTCATCGACATGAATTCGGCTTTCACGCGATTACGTTTCTCCACGCCGGTTATCCTCTGTATCTGCAGCTGGCGCCCACAATTCTCCCACGCGTTCCAGAGATTCATGCGGTGAATCAGGTAACGAATAGGCGGGATCGTTTCGGTGCCGGCGAGGAGGAAGGCAATGTATCGGCCGACCAAATCGGAACCCATGACATAGATCTGCTCGGACCCTTCCCATGTCGGTGTGCTGCGCTGTCCATCCTCGCGCATAGCTTGCTGCCGAGCCATCTCCTCTATCTCAGCCCTCAAAGCCTTCGCGAATTCCGCCGCGGCGACCGATGGTGGCGTTGCGACTGGCTCCCTGTATCCTTTCCCAAGCAACGCCTCTCTCTGAGCCTGAAAGGCATTCCGAACCGAGTCCATAAACCCCTTCTCGTCGCCCTTTCGGTTCGCCACTTCTTCAAGCATTGCCTGTATCTGAGCTTCATAGCCCTCTGGATACATTATCTCGGCCTTGGAGGGCGGAGGCTGGACCCTGACCTTTTTTGTATCCTCTTTCTGAAGCATCGCATCCAGCTGAGCCTTGAAGACATCGGGATTCATGAACTCGGCTTCGGCTCGCTTTGATTTTGCCCTGACTGAACTCCACGTCTCGGCGGCGGATTCGGTAACCGGCGACTCGTCCTCTGGCACCACTTCCCATTTCCTCAGATGTATACGGTTCGCCGAAAGCCATCTTCTGGCCCCCCGGCCCACTGTAATGTTATTGTGAGACCATGATTGACGATTGCGAGGTATTCTCGCCAACACCCGCGAAAGCGGTCGATAACTGTGGAGGAGAGACAGGATGTCGAATTTCAGGCGAGATCTTGCCGGAGCATGGTATAAATGTTCTGAACGGCGTCGATCGTTCCCTAAGGTCGTCTCGCTCAAGGACCTCAAGTTGACGAACGGATGCTTGGGGCGTTTTCCAGGGGCATCGGGGCGATCGTGGGAGCGAAGATAGGCGAAATGGACAGTATACGAGGTTATGAGCTTTCCGGGGTACTGCCGTCGGAGAGGCCACAGCGCAATTATCGATTTCAGCAGATGAACGTTTGCGAATATTATTTCCTCCGATAGCTCGGTCCGCGATTTGAATTCGCGACAGTCACCACGCGGGATGCGACGGCTAACGGAAAAAAATTCAGGCCTCAGTTGATTGGGTCTTTCAGGAGACGCCCCACTGACGGCCCAGCTTTCCGGGTTCGTGCAGGCCCACTTAATTTTCTGCAGTTAGCCTTCAAGGTTCAACAATCAGACAGACTTGCGTTTCTTATAAGTTGAGCCTCATCTTGCTGTCGCTTGCTTACCTTTGACCCAAACCTCACAGAACTAAAGTCTGCAAGCCCTTCAAGATGGATGTCACCGATATTACGCCGCAATTGGAGCAGCTTGACATTGACCTTGACCAACTTGAAGCAGCGCTTCAACCTCTGCTCGGAGATATTGGCGACATCTCATCCAGGCTTCCTTTGTTGGACAAAGCCAAGCTCAACGTCTTGGTGGCCTATGCCATTGAATCGGTTCTGTTCTGTGAGTATACGATTCTCGCTCAATTCCAAAGCTTTTTGAACATTGCTAACACTGGTGATAGCCTCACTCCGACTAAATGGTGTCGATGCAAAGAATCATGTCATCTTCACAGAGTTAACGCGGGTCAGGCAGTATGTCGAAAAGATCAAGAAGGTTGAGACTCCGGCTCCGGAGCGTGAGAACACACTTAACACTGAGGCAGCCATACGTGTTCTCAGATCCGATCTTGTGCGTCAACCCCCTCCTTGATCTTATCGTTCTTGTGCTAACTATGACCAGGCCGACAATAAGGAGGTAAAAGCTCAACTAACGGAACAAATTGCAAAGGAGCGCGCAAAGGCTGCCATCTTGGCTGCCAAAGCTGAGAAGCAGCGCCTCGCAGATGATGGTTCCGATGCATCTAAGCCTTCTAAGAGGTCGAGGAAAGCGTAGAGATGGTCACAACTCCGTGACTAACTCACACCAGCCCACGAGAGACTCCAGGGATGTCAGAACTGGAGATAAACGCGGCTTCATACTGATGCTGTCCGACCGAGAGGAACAATCCGCCATCAGCTATATTGTCTTCAGTACCGGCCCCCCTAGGGCCTGGTAAACTTTATTAGATGCTGTGCTGATCCAACAACGAGATCAGACTCTGGCGATAACGGTCCAACACCTTGTATAGACGTACGGACTGGGAAATCATCCCATGTTGGTTGGATGCTGTTGCGCCAGATGGTATTGCAGTCAAGTTATTGATACCCATGATACTGAGAGGAGGGCCTTTGATGAGGCGTCTCTCTTCACAGCAAGGAGAACAGAAAATAACCGAATAAATCAGTATTGATTTTTCTTCTATATAAGATTTTGTCATCAATCATCGTCTCGACTTTGCCGGTACAAAACCTGACGTCTTAGCCCTGTAACGCCGTGTATTGGTATTATGTACAGTACTGTACGCGCCTAAGTCTCGGCACAGTCACAGAGTCAGCTGGGCTCCCCACAGTGCTTCGATTGGCTTCTCCAGCTGGCTAAAAGATCTGGCCCTGAGTGGCCAATGGCAAATCAAACGGTCCCCCTGTTTCCCCGGGGCGCGGTATTGAAATTCCCGTTGATTCCCGGCAAACCTTCCCAAAGCTCGACTTGCAAACTTCACGATCACTCACAGTCACAATCCATTCCTTTCCTGCCTCTCGTTGAACAAGAACAAGAAAAAATTGCAAATAATCCATCCAAAATGCCTCGCCAATCCAGATCCTCCGGCAGAGCTCCTGCTCGTCCCTCCGTCCCCGCCCGCCAGTCCGCGCCTCCCACACAGCAACAGCAGACCCGGCCCGCAACGACATATGCTCCCTCCTCCGCTGCTGCCCCTAATGCGCCAGCTGCCCCCGTAGCTGCACCGTCCCAAGGTCCCGGCCTCTTTGGCCAAATGGCCAGCACCGCTGCGTAAGACTCTCTCTCCCAACTCTCCCCCTCCCCAAGCCGCAAGCCGCAAGCTAACTCCATCGTAGTGGTGTAGCAGTAGGCTCCTCAATCGGCCACGCAATCGGCGGCTTCTTCGGCGGCGGTTCGTCTGCCCCCGCCGAGCCGGCCCAGGCCCAACCCGTCGCCGCGCAACAGACAAATAACCAGAGCTGGGGCAACAACTGCGCCGGCGCGACGCAGTCCTTCACCAAGTGCATGGACGACAACAGCGGCAATATGCAGATCTGCGGGTGGTATCTTGAGCAGCTCAAGGCTTGCCAGGCTGCTGCTAGCCAGTACTAAGCTATACATATACCATCTGCCGACTTGTATACTACGGACCGAAACCTATTCTTCGATCATTACCTGGTGGTACTGTCAAGACTTATGGTTGGGACTGGGTGTTCTCGATGAAAGTTGACGGATAGACCTGGTTTGGGGAGACAATGAGGCAGTAAAGGGATGCCTTGTATTGTGTACGCTACTCAAAAATACTAAACGCTACAACCCTCAAGAAAAAAAAGACAAAAAATAGAAGAAGAGCTCTCCGCTCATTTGAATTCTTCAACATGATCCAGTCAAGCATTCACCGCGATTGTGCAGAAGAGGATAGTATATCATCCATGTTCGGGGAATTTACGGGCCGAAGACTACAGGAAATATTAATACATGCGCCATTACTTAGTTACCGACTGCCCTGCCCTTAAATACCAACTATTTATTCATCGACCAAAATTCTGCACCTCGGCTCTCCCACGTGAACCCTTCTTTTCATCTTGCTGAGATCAGACACAAGCCCATGTCCAGCCTACTACTCGTCCTTGTCGTCTGGCCTTGGTTCGAAATTTGTCTGCATATGCCCATTAGGTTAGCAATCAGATGTAATATTGAGCCTTTTCGATTCCACTTGGCCAAAGCAACCTTTTAGGCGGAAGCTTGAAGGAGAAATAATAGAGAGAAAGGAGTAAAGAACCCACCGAATTTCCATTATAAAACTGCTGCTGCTCATTCCTCTTCTCGGGCTGTCTGTGTCTCTCAAGGCCCTTTATCCTACTCCCACCAGCACGCCCCGTCGTAGTAGCCGAAGACGAAGAAGACGAACCCTGCTGTTGTGAAGCCGGTCTCTGTCCCTGGTCAACAGGCTGAGGAGGTCCAGCCGTACTGAACAAGCTGCTAAAGAAGCCCGTAATCACATTGATGATGCCCATCAGGAAAGCAAAGAGCCTCTTGAAGAGATCATCATTGTCATCCTCTTCGCCTTGGTGGTCTTGTGCGACAGAATCAGGTCCATTGTTAGCGACTGTTGTACCAGAAGATGTTGAAGCAGCAGTAGCAGAAGACGACGCGGGACGAGTGTATTTCTTGCCTGCAGCGGGGACGAGAATCAACGTAGCCGAGGGGGCGAGTTTTAGGGCGCGGAGAGACTTAGTTTCTTCTGCCGCCTCGATTGTTTTACTCGGCAACGGTGTCAGGAGGATCTTGAAGGTATATTTCGTCTTGCCGTCTGTTCGGGCTTCGTCGACCCATTTGCGGACTGACTGGATAGTATCGCCGGTGCTGGAGAAGCGGTTGCGAATGGTGGAGCCGTCGAGGAGGCGGACTTGGATGGCGCAGTTCTCGGAGAGTCGGCCGTTGGAGGAACGTGGTTTGCTCGCTGGGGCCAGTGAGGGAGATGCTCGTGCTGGACCTTTGGTATCATCACTGGCGGCCGAAGCAGCACCTCGGCGCTCGGCCTCGAGCTCGGCCTTGCGTGCGTGCCGCGCAATCTTGTCATCTTCGATGGCCTTGAGTATCCTCTGACGCTCTTCACGTGCCTCTTTCTGCTTCTTCTTAACTAGTTCCTGTTGCTCAGCCTGGGCCTTTTTGGTGGAGTCTGCTGGCTCGGTGACATTCTGGACCTTTGTCTCCTCCGCATGACGTTTAGGAGTATCCTCAGCTCTGGTACTGCTTGTCGAAGGGTGCGAGGTTACATTACCAGCAGACTGGTCAGCAGGCACAGACCGGGTTTGCTGAGTCTGGGACTCGGAGGACGATGGCGTCGCTTGACCTGAGCTACTGTTGGTTGGTGAGCTTTCTGTCCTAGGCACTGGCTGAGGAGCTGGTGCAGCCGGAACTTCAGTGGGTTCAAGGACCGTCTTCACCCGCCGGACAAAATCGTCTTTCGTCACCCCTGCGGCAATGTATTCTCTCAGCTCGCCATTCCTGTTGACCATTGTTAGTAAATCCATGGAAATCATAGTGCAAATACCAAGTAGGCACTGGAGCCTCGGAACAGACTTGGAGCCAACTGGCAAGTCAATAAAGAACAAACATACTTGATGATAACAATGGTCGGCTTCTTGGGGATCGGATATAGTTGGGCGAGGAATCCCTCTTCTTGAGATCCGGCTTCCAGGCGAAGCAAGACAGCTTGGGATCCAATAAGTGAGCTGGCCTAGCATCAAACCAGCAAATGTCAGATTCAAGAATTCCTTGGCGAGATGGCAGGTCCTGGAAATCCGCCATACCTCACTGTTTGGGAGAAAGTCTTCCTCCCACTGTTGGCTTTCAGTGCCAGAGTCTGTGTTGGTCGAGTTAGCACGTGGTGCCAATTAAAGCCAAGGTCGGATATCAAGACAAACCTGTGACGAAACACACGACGGATTTGGACTGCTGGAGAGCAGCCGTGATGCCCTCTTGTAAGGTTCCTTGAAAGAACATGTTCAATCTGAATGGCTCGGAAAGCGGGGAAAGGACCAGCGATTATGTATAATAGGGGCTGCACGAGACTGTACGGGAAGATGGCCGATGGCAAGCACGTAGGTGATAATGAGAGGGTTGTTTATTGAAGTGTCTTGGTTATCAGAATGGCTGGGAACCTGAATCCAGGTAAGCTTCACGATCACCCAGTGGATTACGTAGCCTGTAGTGTATTCGCTGTGCCGTAGCCGTATAATTGCCGTTATTTCAGGGCGCTTGGATGGATGCAGCTGACATCCCGCATTGTGACGGGTGAGGCTGTTCCGCCGGCTGCGGCTAACTGCGGGTCGCTGAAACCTCCCGAGTCCATAATCAATTCGGACGGGCCTCGAAATCTATCTTGGTTCGTCACAACATCTACAACTCAAACAAACCAGCACTACCACGCCAGCCGAGGTGTGATAGGTCTTTGGAGATGTTTACAACAAAATTAGGGAGCCAAACGGTACCCAAGATTGGGTCAGGCATAATAAACAACACCCTCCGCTCTTCAATTGCCCGGCCGCCGAAATGCCCTCTATCATCCCGATACCAGCTCCAATACAGACTCCTCCCTAACCCAACCACTCCACGCAGGAGCTTCTCAACCTCCCAACGTCGGGCAAAATATGATGAACCAAAGCAACCAGGCGACTCGTCCAACTTTACCTCAATCCTCGACAACCCCCCCGAACTCGTCCGAACAGGACGCAAACACGGTCCGGGCCTGATAATCCTCGCCATAATCCCAGTAACAGCCTTCTTCCTAGGATGCTGGCAAGTCCAGCGCCTAAAATGGAAGACCGACCTGATCGCAAAATGCGAAGACCGAATAGTACGGGAACCTCTTCCTCTCCCGCCGCGGGTAGATCCCGACGCCATCGCCGACTTTGATTATCGCCGGGTTACGGTGGTCGGCAGATACCGTCACGACAAGGAGATGCTCATCGGTCCTAGGATGCGCGAGGGCGAGCAGGGGTACATGGTTGTCACGCCGCTTGAGAGGGAAGGAGATGCTGGAGCTACGGTGCTTGTCAATCGTGGGTGGATATCCAAGAAGCTTGCTGATCAGGCGTCAAGACCGGACAGTTTGGTAAAAGGGGAGGTCAAGGTGGAAGGCATGCTACGCCAGCCATGGACAAAGAACATGTTTACTCCTGAGAACCGACCTGATAAGGGAGAGTTCTATTTCCCTGATGTGCATCAGATGGCGCAGTTGACGGGGAGTCAACCTGTTTGGATTGAGCAGACTATGGGTAAGTTGAGCTATGGTTATACATATTCTCAGGAGCAGCACCAGTCCTTTTATTCCCATTGCCATGGAGGCAGACAGACTTGTAGCTTGTTAAACACAGTACTGACATCAAGACTTCTTCCCCAGAACCTGATATCCTCACCATCTATGACTACGAGGCTAAAGGTATTCCCCTTGGGAGACCGGCCTCGGTAAATCTGCGCAACAACCACGCGCAGTACATCTTTACATGGTAAGTGCTGCCTTTTGTTTGCCCTGATCCCTCGGGCGGTCCTATACAGCTGTTGTCCGACCTAGCTTCCAAGCCTACAACCTCTTTGAGGCTGGGCTCATAGCCATCGGAGCAAGATAGATGTTTCCAAGGTCTCCTTTGCTAACAAAAACTAGGTATGGTCTTTCCTTGGCCACGTCTATCATGTTCTGGATCCTTGTTCGCAAGCCACCGGCCGACGTTGCTCGCCGTGTTCGGATGAACAAGTCTTGGTGATAGTTGATGTTCATAACTTTACGCCCAAATATCAGACCGTTCAGGTGACATCCTCGTCACCTTCAGCCCCAGCGTTGCCTTTCTTTTGCCTCTTGGTAGGCGGAGGAGGTGGCATTCGCAGCTCTTGCAGCAGTTCTCTGGGTAGATGTCGCTGCGCAAGTGCAAAGGGGGTAGTCTGAGCGTTGGTTTGGCGTTGTCTAAAAGGTGTAATTATATCAGCAACCGAAAAGAAAATGTACCATCATGTATCACCGCTGTACAAAACAAGAAAACTAGAGATACCCGATCAAGAAAATAAAACCTTACCTTTTCATCAAGGTGAGCATGTCACTCTCATCAATGGTCTTCCGATGGGCATGTTTGGCATAAGCTTGCAGGTCATCACCGAGTTGTTCAAAGAACCAATCCGACGCTTGCATGATTGCCTTGAGCGCATCGGGAGAGATCTTGCCCTTCGACCCGCTTGTTTTTGCGAATGTTGTTGCAAGGCGTTTGACCACTGCCGGCGGGAGTGAAGGATACTCGATGCCATATTTGGACAGTTTTTTACCCCTTTTCGTCACTTTCCCACCGGAGCTTGCATCTTTATTAGAAGATGTGGCCTCCAAGTCGGTTTCGGGGGGGCGAGGGGAGCTTCTTCCACCATCGGGCGAGACTGACCGATCCTCGAGTCTTGACAGGTGGCCTTGATCATCATCATCGCCACCACCCTCACCATCATCGTCGGGATTGGGCGGCATATCGTCGTCGCCGCCATCCCACGGGTCAAATGGCTCATTCTCACCCATTGACTCGTCATCTCCGTCAGGCGGTGGTTGGTGGGCTGGCGATTCCTGAACCTGGGGAACCATGACAAAAGTGCTCTCGTTCATATTATCAGGAATAACCATGCCAAAGTCACTATACCGTCCTCCCATGTCGGCGCGTGCCGCGTCGGAATCCAACCTGTCGTAGGCTTCCGCGTCGAAATCGACATTGTCCTCCTCAAAAGCACCCGCTTGAGGAAAGAACCCAGAGTCGATCCCCACGTCTTCACTACGCAGCTCGTTCGCGTTGAAGTAGTAGTCGCTCATGCGGGCGCTGGCCAGCGATAGCCTGGGCTGTTCGGTGGCGGCTCGTCTGGGTAACTCGATGGACTGCATCGTGAAGTTCTCATCTTCGAGACCGGCTGAGCGATGTGGACGGAGAGGACTGTCATCGTCGTCATCTGCATCTAGGGGGAGGGAAAGCCGCGGGCGCTTGGGGAGTTCCTCCTCGTCATCGTCGTCATCTTCGAGAATCGTGTCGGCATTCCGGGTCTCTGAGCTTCTGGCCGAGCCGGGCGAAGACGAGGAGGTTGTGATTGGCTCTGTGGTCGGGGCGAGGACCCGGCCGAGGTTGAGGAGAAGACTCCGGGGTGTCTCGCGGGTCTCGCGCAGACTCCGTCTCCGTGCTCTATGAGGTGTGAGAATTGCTGCACGGCGGGAGTCAAGAGTCCGGAACGCAGCGCGGGCGTGGGGAGTGGCGTTCGGTCCTGGTGCGGGCTTCCTTCCTGATGCTGAGAGTCCCAGGGCCGCCTGTGAACGGAGACCCCGGCCTTGGCTGCCCGGTGTCCTGATGGCAATGGATGGCCGAGCGGTGGAAGTTGGAGTCCCGCTGACTGGGGCTGGCCGAGCTGGGGTTCCGGTGTTTGCCGTCGGCCGGCCTTCGTGAGCCATTGTGAGTCGTCGGTTGAGTGAGTGGGCGGTCTATGAGATGTGGTTGACCTGCTAGGCCATTGGGCCTCAAGATATCCTTAAAGGCTTATCGCATGCTCTCATACTACAAGCGTAAACTCGTCCGAATTTGTGGGTCGAATATAGACGTCCTGCTCTGAATTGTGCGGAAATATCCGTTGGAGTGCAATGCTTCAAGATGAAGATGGTTGATGGTTGACGCGTTCTGCCACAGTCTTGACGCGTTAAGCTGCAAAGGGAGGTGGGGCACCTTTTGTGTAACGGCGTCCGGGATACAACAAATTTCAGTACGAATTACTCCGCAGTACGGTATTTGGATGTTCATTGGGTATCCGTACTGATACGGAGTACGCCCGTACCTAGTTCACTTCTCTAGCACTGGGAAACGGCTCGTTTTCTGATAAATCCAGCTGAAAGAACCCAAAGTGCGACAGTCGTTCGACCAGGCATGCTTGAGTTAGTATCTAGGTAAGAAGCGATTAAAACCTTCAAAAGCGAAGAACCGCAGGCGGAGTTCACAATGGTGGCTTGGGGTTTACGGCGTGTTTCAGTGTTTATCCGAGCTTAAAACATAATACTATCAAACCTGTAACGACCGTAACATACCACACCACAACGCCACATACTCAAAAGAGCAACTATACTAGATTAGAAGAACCGATCTAGTAAATAGTATATATAGTAGGTATAAGGGTATAAAGGGTAGTTATTCCTTTATACAATCCTCACAAAACCTAAGCCTTTACAAAATACTAGAAAAGAAGCATCTAGTGGCGCAGGATACAGTATCTACTCAGATTAGAGAGAATCCTACTAGAGCTAAGTAGGCTTAGAGCCTATAAGCCCCCCCCCCCCTACTAGCTACCCCACTACCAACACCAGCACTAAAGCTACTCTATATAACTAACCCTCTTTTGATTAATAACTAACTTTCTTTCTACTAATATTTACTAAATATACCGAATTTTAACCTTATTATTATTAAATATTTAATAAGAGAACTATAATAATATAGATAGAAGGCCTTAGTATCTTATCGATTAGACTAGTACATGTTATATAGAGCTATTAATAACTAGCTTATAGCTAGTTACTCTTATAACTTACTTTAGCTCTATAACTTATGTAACGATCGTGACATACCACACCACTACGTAACATATCCTAAAAGAGCAACTAGACTTGATTGGAAGATCCAATCAAGTAAATGGTATGTGTAACGATCGTGACATACCACACCACTACGTAACATAGCCCAAAAGAGCAACTAGACTTGATTGGAAGATCCAATCAAGTAAATGGTATGTAT
>MU858234.1:0-72675 GCA_033297075.1 Rhypophila decipiens
ATCATGTATATAGGATGGGCGAAGCCCATCAGACCTCTTTTCTCGTCTCTTCTTTCTCCTTCAAGTTTCGCGTTTTCGTTGTGAACGCTTAGCTAATTGCAATACACTACCTTAGCCCATTACATATATTAGTCCTCCCAGAGCCTCTTCAAAGTAAAGGGGTAGGCTAGGTTACAGCTGTAGTACTCGGGAACCCCACTCTAAGTACTGAAGAGTATAATTCCCATGTGCTGCTCGTCTTAAGGGGGTTTGTAGTTGGGGTATAGGCTAAGGACCCAGAGAATAAGGGCGTCCTTACTGCCCGTATCCAGCATTATCACATAGAACATCGTCCTTGCTCAGCTACTAAGCATCACCTGAAGGCCAAACCCTCCGCTATGGCTATCCCGGTACTGTAGGGACTTTCAACCACCAACAAGAAGATGTCTATAAGTAATGTAATAGCACACTCATCGAACTCGCACGCTGAGAGTATCAGCAAGCACTCCCACGAAGATAAGGCTAGGGAAACGCCACTATGATAGTCTTGCATTGTGAAGTGGCTGGAAAAGAAAAGTTCTGGTCTTGCAGATCTATCTTTTAACGTAAAAGGTTTGGAGAGATTATAAGCGTACCTAATGTACTATAGTTGTTCATGAAGCCAGGGTGCCAGTGTAGTAGTTGCTTGGCAATGTGACTATAGCGTTGCTGAATATTTTGTACAAGTGATTGATCGGGCTTGGGAAAACGCAGGAAAAGTGAAAATCTGAATTTTGTCCACTTTCGGGTGGTGTAAGCCTCCGCTAAGGCAGGCCCTTCCGTTCCCTTTCGGGCTTCCAAGGTTCGGTCAATGGGTAACCCACCGCCCGGTAGACATCGGATAGCTTGTCCTCTGAACTTAGCCCCCGCGTCTCTCGTCCAAAACCCAAGTGATTCAAGTCCGGACAGCTTGCCCCTAACCTGCGAGAAATAAATCCCGACGCCAGACAGAACGCGGGGCAATCAATACCCAAGCAAGCTCTCAACCCCAACCGATTTCAAATCACGTCAAATGGAGCCTCTTGACACCAAAGCCCAGAGTACCACCAGGATATCACAAGCAACGGAAACAACTGCGACCTCGAACCCAGATCCCGGAACTCAATCTCATAGTTCTTACGCACCGTCACGTAACGAAGACCACATCTGTCATTCGGAAAAAGGTCCGCAGTCCAAGCCGCACGTCGAGATCCAACTCACGCCCCCAAGACAATGTGTTAAGACTCCAGGAGCCGCATCGAAGCCCAGCCCCGACAAGGTGTCTCTCCTTAAAGACGAAGACGAAACCCCCAAGAAGAATGAAAACCACTCTCCTTCCGTAATTTATCTCCGCCTCACAGCCCACGAAAAGACGCAGCTCGAAAACGAAATCTTCCACTGGGGCTATCGTGGCGGCGGGAGAGAAGAGGCCGAGGAATTAAGCCGACACCCGGACCCATATATTGCATATGCTTCCCTGAGTTTGTTCCGACGGTGGTCGTTTACGCAGGCTGTTCGTGTGGCACTGGGGTCTTTTTTGGATGGATGCATGGGTGATGGAAGTACGCGTCGGAAAGGAGGCGATGAGGCCGCCGATGCCACTGGGTTTTGTACCGCGAACAGCGAATGGAAGGTGGTCGGCTCTATACCTTCTTCTCCGCCCCTTGTTGGCGCAAGTGAGGAGGCAGAGCAGACCGATGAGGTGCTCCGGATGTTTCGAACGCTACTGGACAAAAGAGACGAGAGCCCACTGCAGCATTTGCCAGGGGATAGTCGCACACAAAGAGTCGACGCGCTGTTGACTGACGAAATCAACAAGGGGATCTTTGAGGCGCTTGCTAGCGCTGTGACGAATAAGGGTCCTATGGGGAAAAAGTACGTGGTGGCGCCTTGTCCAGAGGAGGTGCCCATTTGGCGGTTGTTGGCGTACCAGGCGGGGAGAAATAGCAGGGCATGGAGATGCTGGCCTGGCGTGCACTCGGCTGCGTGTTTTATGAGTGATGAATGGGACGTTGAGTATCCGTACTTTGCGACCTGGGATCCTGCTTGGCGGATTGACTCGGGCAGTGAATTCTCAGATGAGGATGGGGATCAGGAGGAAGAAGAAGAAGATGCGGATGAGATGTCGAATGATGGCTCAGAGAAGGATTCGAGAGTTGCAGCCGAGTATTACAGTGCTGGATTTCAAGAAGAGAGCACCACGCGCCCGACTGATACGATCCAAACCGATGGCCATACTGGAAGAGACGGCGACGAGGCTAGCACGATCTACAGCGCCAATGGGGTCTCGGAATCGGATATTGCATCAAGCATCAGTTTGTCCTTTATGTCAAGAAGACGCAGGATGAGAGAGGAGCTGGACGAGGAGTTCTACACGGCTGACGTCTGGGATGTGTGGATCCTGTGCCAGATGGTTCGATGCCAGGAGGCAATCTGCTCTTTTGATCAGTGTCCTGGCACAGAACACCGTTTTTACCTGTTTGAACAGTTGCCGGTTTTTAAGGAGACCTGGATCAGGCGGGAGATTGGAGCCACGTATGAGGAATGTGGGTTTTTGCAGAGATTGTTGCCCGACTCTGGGGACAGTGATGATAGTGAGGCAGAGGGAGAGGTACGTGACAGAATGGTCTCTTTTGACATGAAAAAGCAGGAACTTTCCTTGCCTTCGCCAGCAAGAATTGCTAACAATCGCTCCTCTCAGAAGTACTTGTCCGATCTGAGAAACCAATGGCCTTTACCCATACCGCGAGATTTTATCGAGTTCGCCGACTATAGCGAATACCGGTTTTACGAGATCGACGACAAAGATGTCATATCCTCACTGCTAGCAAGCGCTGGTCTTTTAGACAAAGTAGGAGGCGTGGACCAAGACAGCCATGACAAAGCCCAGAATTCCGTGCTATATATAAAATGGGACTTGATCTACCTCGACAATACCCGTCGTGATCCTCTCCGCCATGATTCCGACAGGGAACATCTCCATCACACACTCTACACATCTGACGATTATATACAATGGAAATACGATAAGGGGGTTGATCATCCGGGTCTATGTTACCCATGCGACTGCATCAAATTATCACCAGAGCAACTGGAGGGAAGAAACAAGCAAGATGAGGAAGAGCATAAAGGGATCTTGGAGGAGGGTAAACAGTGGACTGAAAGTGAAGGTGCGCCAAGAAAGGGTCCTCCCGATCCCAAGTATTATGCCTGGAAAAGTCGAGAGAGCAGGGCAAAGTTTAAGATTGAGATGAGAAAGAACCACGGGAGGTGGAGGGAGTACCCGGATGAGCACTACGAATACGGTCACGCTGGTGGCAACGTTGTGTTCAACAGGCGAAGGGTCGAGGATGTCCCTGAATTTGTAAAGGGCTTGGATCGGTTTTGGGTTGATTGGGTGAGTGATTTCCTCCCTTCAGTCTGCAGTTCTCGTCATTTTCCGCACCAACTCTGGTAATCGGTCTTCTGTTGTCGTTGTGAGAGGAAGTTGGGTATATCCGATTTGACAATAATGCTAACTATGGCGCGCTGGCACTGAATTAGAACGACTGTATGCTCATCATGGGCGGCCGAGAAGACGAAGAAGGTGACCCCACAGACGAAGACACGATATATATCCTTGAGGCTCTCCCGGGAATCAAAAGTCGATGGGACAAGATGAAAAAGGCATGAAATTTCCTGGCCTTCTTGGTAACTGCTCGTACAAGGCTGTTCCGTACATTGACCTGCTTCGGCGGTTGGGCCGAGGTTTACCGGGAGCGGTAACGGCTTTTCATGGGAGTGGACACCAGGCAGGGGTGGATAGGTTTCCAGGAACCAGCAACCGTTAATCATGATCGTAGGGTGTGCCTTCCGTCTTCAATCTACAAGAACCGACTGGTCGAAGGTCTCCACTCCTTGACACAGAAATACTAGCTCCGCACGCCGCTTTCCCACACCCGAACATTGTCTCCGCGTCACCATCGATCTTGGATCAAACTCCTACGTCGACCCGCTTCATCCGTTTAGTTCTAGGTCTCGCTTTGCACCTTTCAGTATGGACACCTACAACTTCCACTGACCCCCGAGCCCAGACTATTCCACTCTCTTCAGGCCACTGAGCACTATCTCGAACGAATCATCACAATCGCCGCGGAAAAGCCTGGAAAACTCCATGTGGTCAAACTTTAATAGGGCAGACACAGTTTGCCCAACTGCCATGAGAAATTCACCGGTCTGAAATAACGCGCAAGCTCTCCCACGCCGAGGCTTTCACAGACAGATCAAGGCTCTGGCCAAGGATCCGCCCAGGAAGCCCTGTTGCGCTTCATATCTGCTTCTTTCGCGGTCGTTCTTCTCCGGCCCAACAGGCTCCAACTTGCAGCAGTCAAAATCATCACATAATACCATCTTCAACCACACCATTTCTGGTCTGTCACACCTCGCTACCAAGATGCTGGAACTATAGCGAACTGGGGTGCATGCATATGTCGGCCAACTCAGCTCCGACAATATACATGATGCTTGGCAAGCCACAGTCTCCATTTTGGCGCCTCTGATTGGCTGCCTTGTGACCGGATATCGATATCAAGTGTTTGCAGACTCGTGCAGACTTGTCTAGACTCCTCGATGGCACACTCAACGGCAAGGCAGACTGTCGAGCCAAGACCGATATCATGGGATCGAATATTCCGAGGTCATAAAAGGCCAGGCCTGACATTTACACAACGGCTGCAACCCTCGAGGTCCTTTCCCACGAACTACGGAGTTCAACCAGCAAGTCCATCATGCTCCATCATCGCCGTCCGATACTCGCGCTCATTCTTGCCGGGACCGCCGTCATTCAGGTTCGTGCAGCCCAGAACTGGACGCGGTGCGGAGAGACGGTGGGAGACATTATCCATGGAAGGGCTAGCATGTTTGTTGACGGTGTCAATATTACCAACCTCACTATATCCCAGTATCTATATACTGGCCCAGTCACCCGGTTGGAGGCGAGATATCCCAGAGAAGACTTTCTGACCGTCACCTACGAAGGTTGCAACAAGTTATGCAGCACGGACATCGCTTTTTACGAGCCCGAGACGGCTATCAGCCTCGTCTCCAACTGGATCTTCCCCTTAAATATCTTATTGTCTCTGCCATTCGAGTCTCTTCACGAGGGAAAGTTCCACATTACGCTCATCGCTATCCTCAACTGGTTAGGTAGCCCTCAGACTGCCTTGACAGCAACAATATTCAACTTTCGACAACTGCGACAGAGTCACCGCCGCGTGATGAGGGATGCAGCCCATCACAACTCGCATCTGCTTTACGCAGCCTTTTTTGTCCTTTGCAGTATCAATCAGTTCCATATTGATCCGCTGGTGCTTCAGGGCGCCCCTGGTGGCGAAGCGACACGGATGCTCAAGGCAATGGTATACGGCGTCTTGCGTCCATTGTCTGACGAGCGAACTGCGGATGGTACCGCCCCGGCACAGGATGTTGAACTCACCCGCCAGCTACTTGTTCAAGTGGCATTTCAACTACGAATGCTGCGACGCAGGGGAGTGATTCCCATGTTAGCAAACCTGGGAACATTTCTCGTCGCCTTTGTATTTTCGGTTGTCTTGGCATTTGCTTCCCTCGGAGACGGCAGCAACTCAAACTTTTCACTTGCATTCGGTCTGCTGGTAACATGGCTGCCGCTCTTGGTGGTGTTTACTATCGTGGATCGAAATCCGATTTCTTCAGAACGTACAGCGTAAGGACTCGCCACTCAAGGACCCAACGTGACAGCCATTTGCTAACTTCACACTCAGAGAGATAATCTCACGCTGGCTTTACAATGTCGAGGCTGTCAAAGCCTGGGCTGCCGCCGCTAGAAACGAAAGGCCCCCTCCGGTAATCACCCTCCTGCCGCTGCTCGATGCCTCGACGCCAGCTGTTGTTGATACGCCATCCATGATGAGTCCAGGGTCACTCGCACCCAAGCCTGAAGCTGCAGTTAGCACGGTCGAAATTCCCCAGGCTAATGTTAAATGGTGGCAACTCAAAACAAAGATACCGTCCGACCTGCAAGTGCAACATTTCATCGGCCAAGGGCGCAAGATTCAGTACTGTGGACTGCCCCATGCCTTTCTTGAGGTCACCAAGTCAGTAGAGCTCTCCGACGCTGCACCTTCTGAGCTTGATGGGCATGCCATGGCTGTTGCCGAGGAACTAAGAGGAGGGAAGCCGTTGGCATGGTATGTTGTCGCAGTCTTGTCGTTTTTGCTGGTCTGGACGGCCATCATGAGCGCGTTTGTAGTGTCGTTCAATGTAAGTCTCTTCCACATAACAGCCGATACTCACCTTACCTTCTTCACATGCCTAATATGAACGTGTTTCTCAGGCTCCGGTAGTCGGGTTAGGATGTCGGACCTTGACATATCTCATATTCGGAATCTTCAGCTCGGTCCCGTGGGCAATACATTTCCAAAAACGGCCACCACGACCTCTCATATACTTGTCTTATCTGTGTAACACGGTGGCTATCTTGGCAGTGTTGACGGTTGTTCTTTTCCAGGTAAGTACAGCAGTCAGACTTGGACTCTGTTTCTCAACGCACACTTATAGCTGACAGTTCACTTGGCTAGGTAACGGGTCTCGCGAGCAATTGTTTCTGCAAATCCAGCGTGATTAGCAGGCCAGCCGGTCTAGGCGGATACGTTGATTTTGAGACCTACTCATTCTACACAACACACTTCAATGTGATTCCATTTTGGACTGCGGGGGCAGTTGTCGGTGGAATGGTTCCTACTATCGCGTTCGTTGTCGCACTGTTCTGGTGGGTTAAGTGCCGCCAGATCTGGAAGGCAAATGAGCGCACGAGGAATTATCCTGTTTATGCGGTCAAGGCTTGCACGGATTGGCTACAGTAGTCTTATAAAACATGTTCTCAAGGTCGGGTATGCTGGTTGTACATGAGCTGTGACTTTTATATTTTATTATGCAATGTTGAACCTGATGATGAAATGAAGTTGGGTCAAAATCTTGCCAACCAGCCGCAGATATGAATGATTATTACACAGTGCTTCACCTCAGACGGCTCCTTTTCCCGCCCAGGACTCGTAGCTCGTCATTGAAGAGGCGGCAGTACCATAGTGTGAGTTCTCGGAGTAAAATGATATACATGCATCTCGTTTAATGGATTTATATTAACCTTCATGTACCTCCCGAGAAGAGCAGCTTATTTCCTCTCAGCGAGTCAAAGGCCGGTTCGCTACTTAGCCGCCTCACTCCTGTGGTTCATACGATCCAACACGAGTTAAACACACATGAGATCTGTTGGCGGTCGTCAGGATTTAGCGAAACACTGTCATTAGATTCTCCTTCGAATCGCCTTGTCGTCTTTCCCAAGTCCACATCATAAGCAAGCTTGAAAAAAAGAACATCAAGAATCCAGGTCAGACCAACCATGACAGCCCCCCTTGACTCGGACTCCCCCATCCGTATAGCCATCATCGGCGGCGGGCTCGCAGGTGCCGCCCTGGCCAACGCCCTCGTGCGTCTCCCCAAGCTCGAGGTCCATGTTTACGAATCCGCAGCAGAGTTTTCTGAGCGCGGTGCCGCAGTTGGATTGTCCATCAATGCCCAAAAGGCCCTTGAACGTGTCTTCTCCGCCTCCGGAACTTCGGCAACCGCTGCCACCACAGCAGCCAAAGATATCTTGGTCCGAGCAGGTGCGGTGCCCATGAACTCGTCCCGGGTTCTGCTCGGATCTGGACCCCAAGCCGGGACGATGGTCGCAGACATGGGAGGGAGTGATCCCGGCGTTACCGTACACCGGGCTTCTCTTCTCAGGGAGCTACTCGCGCCGTTGCCTCGAGGGGTCTTGCATGCAAAGAGAAAGCTGGTTGATATCAACATCATCAACAAAGACAGTTTTTCACCTTTCTAGCCCTGTTGGCCAACAATTGCAACTGACATTCCAAGACTCGGTAACGGAAGCTTTTGACGCCGTAGTAGGCGCAGATGGCATCTTCAGTACTGTCAGAGACTTCCTCCTCAAAGACTGGGACAACCTTAAAAACCCCGGCTCACAGACACCGAAGAAATACGCCGCCGGGCCAGCCGGATTCTGGGACTGCAGAGTCCTTGTCCCGTACGACAAAGCCAAGGCAATCATCGGACCAGAGCTCTTTGAAGAAGACCGCCAATACGCCTGGATGGGGGACGGCGCCTTTATAATGCATGATATCCTCGAGAACCGGACCATGGTTCAGTGCATCATCTCGGCCGTCGAAACTGACGAGGACTTGGAAGAGAATTGGCATGCTATCTTTGAGAAAACCGAAAAGATAACTGATCGCAAGACGCCACTTACAAGGGAGTTCCTCAACAAGGCCCTAGAGACATGGCTTGATGGACCTATCGCCAAGAGGATCATTGATGTAAGCATTTCATCAACATCACGACAGCAGTCCCACCCTTACAGCGTGAATATAGAGACGAGCTAACCGGACCACCTGTATTAGTTCGTGTTCAGCCAGCCCTCTCCAGCCCGATATCGCCAGTACGAACACAAACAAACACCGTCATATACCAGCCTCCATAGCTCAAGAACTCTCCCAATCGTCCTAGCAGGAGACGCAGCCCACGCAAGCACACTCTTCCAAGGAGCAGGAACCGGCCAAGCCTTTGAAGACGCCATGATCCTAGGCACCTTATTTGCCAATCTCACCTCGGCGACCCAAATCCCAGCTGCGTTTCGAGCCTATGATGCCTTGAGACGACCACGCTGTCAGCGCGTGATTGACTCTTCGCGCGAAATGGGGTACCTCTGCTGCGGACAAGGAGAAGGTGGGACGGTAGGGCTTGATCCTGACGCTTTGAGGGGAGCTATGGCGGGCAAGTGGGATTTCATCTTTGGGTTGGATTTTGAAGAGTATAAAAAGCAGGCGGTGGGTATGATGAGGGAGGAGCTTGAGAAAGAGGGCAGAAAGTATTTGAGGTAACTGGCAGCACTGTTAACGATCTAGTGTGCGTTTTGGGAGGTAAGTACCTACTTGGCCTTAACGGCGAATGGGCGGGCTGAATTGGACTTTAGAGCAGATGTGATATCAACAGCTAACGGATATCATATGTCATATTCATAGCTCAGGTCTATCATATACGTGCCTTTTCTACACAAAGCCATTCCATCAAGTGCCCGCCCGCTATTAACACCAGAAAATTAGAATTAGAATTTAGACAATAACATATAAATACTCCAATCCCAAATCATCCCTCAATGCCAGACCCCTACGTGAAAGCAACATTCACACAAGACCCACCAACAGGACACTTCTGATACAAGCTCAACCAAGCATCACCGCCGCACTTCTGGCCAGCCGCGCCCGAGCAAGCATAGTTGCAGTTGGCCAAGCTCGCCAGGGTGGTGGGTGGCGTGCGAGTTGAGGCAAACGAGTTGCCGCACCAGCACTCACGGCTCCATTCCGTGCCGGCGTAGGCCCAGCCGTTGGATCCGCAAAAGGCCATGCACTTCTCGTTGGTCATTGCGTCTTCGGCGTACAGTGCGCCCGAGAGGGTGCGGCCGGGGAAGTCGGCTGGTGTTACGCGGCGTTCTTCGGGGGCACAGCCTAGGAAGCGGAATCCTTGGGCTGTCATGTCTGCAAAGGGGAGGACTGGTGGGGTGCTGGTTGGTGAGGTGGAGGTTGTGCTGGTTGAGGTGGAGGTGGTTGTGGTTGTGGTTGTGGTTGTTGGAGCTGTGGTGCTTGTGGTGGAAGTACTGGTTGTGGAGGTGGTCAAGGTGGTCGGGGTGGTCGTGGTTGTGATTGTCGTTGAAGTGGACGAGGTAGACGAGGTGCTGGAGGTGGTGGAAGCGGTGACGGTTGTGGAGGTCAAGGTGCCTGCCACGGGCACCAATACCAGCTGGACCTTGATGCAGAACCGGTTGGGGTCATTCTCTGAGGTCGAGGTTAGCATATGGAATGGGAGTGAGAGTGAGATTGGCTAGGATGGCTTACTGGTATTGCCCGGTCCATAGTACCGGAACTCGTGCGAGTTCTCAAAGGCGGGACGAACGCAGATCCAACCGCCTGGGGCAGCATTCTGCTTGCCGATAAACTCCAGGTTGATTTGGACAGCGTCCGTCTCCGGGTTACAAGCCCAGGTGGGTTGGAAGAGAGCGCTGGGGTCCCCACGCTCCGTCATGAACATCTTGACAGTGTCATCAATCTCGGAATCCTGTACCCTCATGTCAGCTTTTGTAGTTTAATCTCATAGTGTTGCAGGGCATTACGTACCTCTCCGCCAATGCGGGCCCGAATGGTGCCCCTGCCGATGGCGCCGTTGTAAAGGTGCAGGTCATATGTGGGATTGCCAACAGGGCCAACAAACAAATGTTGGTCACCACCACCGGCAACAAACAGGTTCATATACAAGTTGTTGACCTGGGGATACGAGGCATTTTGGACCTGTACCCGGATATTGTCCATGACAGTGTTGGACAGCGGTGTGGTGGGCAGAGTACAGGCCGAGGTGAGTGCCGCCCCGGCTAGGAGACCCGAGAGGGCCCGTTGTGTGAAGTGCATCTTGTCTGATGGTCGACTGCTGTGATTGGCCAAAGGGGGGCTAAACAAGTAGAGAGAGGAGACCTGACCGAGGAAAGAGATGATGGAAAGACGGCGGGATCACCCATTTAATTTGTAGTTATATCGACACTTGCAACTTCAGGGCCGGGGTCACGATCGACCAGTCAGATTCCATCGTGCCCTCAATCTCCACCACCAGCCAACGCCAGGATATCAGGGGGAAAGACCAGGAATCCGGCATGCAAGCAACGTCTTACCGCTTACATCGGCTCGAGATGGCCGTGCCCGACCAGTGGCGTGCGAGTGGAAGAGGGAAAAAGAAGCGTAGCACAAGCCACCAGATCGTCTAGCCCAGGCACCGGGTTCCACGAGCTGAATGCAGCGTGGCAAGCGGTGGTGTACCGTGGTGCAAAAACTGTCAGGCCAAGCCGCGAGTCTGCTGACATGTCGACGGCGTGGCATCCTATTCCAACCCAAGGCACGTCCTGATCCGGTTACAAGATGCAAATATTTCGGCAGGCTGTCAATACCTGGTATGCACCTGCCAGACTGTCTCTCCAGAATTATTGCATTCTGGAAGGGTCCGGCCTTTGGTGACAGTGTTAGAGCAACTCTTGAATCCTTGTGACACATCAAGTCGAGGTGACATCGTGTGGTGGTCAACTGGAATTCTCTTGAACGGTGAGGTGAACCCAGGCAGGTTATAAGGAGAGCGAGATCTGGTTGGCTAGCCCCAGAAAGAATGCATTAGTGCTTTCAATAATGCAGGCGCGAAGGCGGGCGTGCAGAGCTGCAGATCGTTTCTGTTTGCTCTGTTTCTCCTCCCATGTGGGTGGGTTCAAGGGATCGAGCTCACCACGTTGGGTCTTGTGAATCTTGTGCCCATCTCGCTCCCGTAAGATTACAATCCAATCGTCCCGCAGTGTACCTGTGCGGCACCAACCGGTCACCATCTTGCCCTGCTGTGGTTCCTGCAGGTGGCCGCGAGGGGAAGGAGCCAGAGGGGAACGGGCAACTCCAAAGGACCCCGCGGGAACAGAGGAGCTCCAGCAAAGGAAGTCGTGCAGTTCTGCTGGGAAGAAGGTGTGCGTTGAAAACAAAATCTCGTATAGAAAAGATGGCAAGTCGTTTAAGCTGCTGCTCCTCTTCCAACTATCTGCGGCGTTACCCCCCTTCATCTCCTCCGCCAAGGAGACCCCAGTGCTGTGGGAGCTTGTTCTTGATCCAATCAGCGATGTCACCGCTCGCTGGTGCGAAGCTACCCAGCTTACCAAACGTCAAAGTCCGATCATGAAGGCTTCTCTCAGCCGCACAAGCTAGGGTTCTTGCCAAGATGTGACCTTGGCGGGGGGATTGGGCCAAAATGCCAAGGTTCTGGAATGAAGGAGGTGGGCAAGGAAATCGCTGTCTCTTGGACTGGATACTAAATCGGTCGGTATCAGTCATGATGACGGATAATGAGCCCGGAGAGCAGGAACGTCGAAATAAACGCTCAATTTCACGCCGGGAATGTGACCCTTTCTTTTTGTATCATGGGCAGGTACTGTACGCTGTATCATGGAATAAAACCCTTCGAGCCCCAAGACTCCCCTAAACCCGTTTCAACGTCCCCAAGATTTAGTGGCTACCTGAAAATAATTGGGCTGGGAATTCCGGGGAAGTGTTTGCCAAGAAGACCCTCAACCAGCCCAATTAATTCCGGCAGGCAGTCAATTATGCTGAATTGAGCCTAGAGGAAAATCATCCAATCTTGGCAAAAAGGACCCCTGTCATGTCAAGAAAGCTGAACGGTTCTCTGCGTGTCTCACTCTCACTCACTCACTCACTCAGAGTCTCACTCACCTGAATCGTACTTCAAGTATGAAATGTGATATTGAACAACCATGGCGGCAAGTGATGCAAGATTTAAATAAGGCCTAAAAATAAAATAGTAACCGCTGTGGGAGATGTTTGTCCTCGCATTCAGGGGAATCTCATAGTTTCCCATGGTAATCATTCCGGCTCAGCATGGCAATTCGTCTCTCTCATAAGCCATGTCGTGTAACGTCATTGACATTGACACTCGCATTCCGACTCATAATTGTCAGCGAAAAATACAATTCTCGCTCACTAACTCGCCCTGAACTGTCTGGTGAATGAGATGAGCTGTAAGCTGCTAAGTTCACCTCCCATCTTGGAACCCGAAGAGGATTTATATCATACGGACCATTTCCGTAGATGGATATATTCAGCATCCGCCAAGCTGTGATGAACTGCATGTACCTTGAAATCTCATGATGAGATGACTATCTCACCTCACTTCGCATCCACCCCACCGCAGAACTCCGAAACTCGAACACCAACCAGAAATTTGACAAGCCAGTGAGTACCATCATGCGAGTTCAGCAGGTTACTCATTCGTGGCAGTCGGTTCGAGATGGAAGTCATGACCGGTTTCACCATCATCCAGAAATGGCCATCTGAAAATCCTGACAACAAAAGCATGAATCATGAACCTAATATAACCTCTAAAATTTAAATAAGCGAATGTATACAACTTTTACTGCAATGTGCGTCTAAGAACCCCGCCCTCATTATACAGACCATCATGAACACCACCAATATTTCTCCTCTCATCACATACCAAAATCACCGCCTTCAGTCATCTCCAAGTCTCCCCTTCATCCAAGGGACTCAGGGACAAGTCCAAACGAATCACCGTTCAGTCAGTTAGTCAACCCGGTCCCTTATAAACAACTTCCAGTTCCCAAGTCTCTGCTCTGTGCAAGCACCCCTCACGGTCTCACCTCAACTGCACAGCAACAGAAGGACAAGCAGCCTCCATAGAAGCTGTGCTCCCCACCCGTCTCGGAGCCCCGGGCGACCCAAAGATCTCGACCTGCCGTTTCCCCGGAGCACCGGTATATCTCGGCCAGCCCCAGCTCTCTAGCGCCTTTGCACCGCCCGCCGCAAACGTCACCCAAGCATCTTGCATCGCGTGGCTGGTTGCTCTGAGAAGCGCTCTTTCACTGGCATTGTTCGAGCTTGCGCGGAATTCGTCATAAGTCCCGAAGAGGAGAGGCAGTTCGGACGAGTGGTACGCTCCTAGGTAAGGTTCGGGAGAGATGCTGGTGAAGTTGCCTTCGTAGACGTATCGGAATACCGGGACTGCGTTGCCTGGTACTAGGAGGCGGTTTCTGAGGCACAATGGTCAGAAGCTGGGAAATATATGACAAGGTGAGAGAAGGCAACATACTTGGCTGCTGTAAACGCCGTGCAGAAAAAGACACCCAACGTGACTGCGTATGCCATGGTGGTGTTTACTCCATCGGGAGTGAGATACACAAAGGCCACGCCGTCCTGTGCGTTGGTCCCTATTATCGACGGCTATCGCATCACCAAAAATCCGATCAGCATCTGTTTCTCAACGTCTCAACTGGAAACAGTCAGCTAACTCACCACCTTGGCAACCTCCCCCCTCGCCGAGCGCTCTCTATACTCGGCAGCCGGAAACACAGTGCGGTTATCCACCTGCGGCGCAAAGAAGATATACGGCACCTGCATCGCTTCATCATGCTGCTGGATGAAATCCTCAATGGCCTTGGCACTGACATTTGCCCCGCGCATACACTCGACTTCATGGAGTCCTCTCTCCAGCTTCTCCTCCTCCGTCTCCGTGCTAGGGTCCTTATTCGGATCGCTCGCGCCACACCCGAATCGGTTTGCCACGAACGTAAAGTTGGAATTATCCGGGTCGCTGAACAAGGGACTGCCCAGCATTTCCGTCCCGGAATCCATGATTGTCCCGCTGATGATGGGGTCCTCGGGGTAAGCGTACTGGTAGTATCCCGTCGAGATTCCACCCGCGGACTGGCCCCATAGTGTGATCCGGTTAGGGTCCCCTCCGAACGCAGCGATATTGTCGTGAACCCATTCCACGGCGAGACGCTGGTCGAGAAGGCCTAGATTTCGCTCGGAAAGGGGGAGACCGGCCGCGTTGGGAAATCCAAAGATGTTGAGGCGGTAGTTGAATGTTATCACGATGTGGTCCTGTGTGCGCTCGACCCAGTTGGTGGGGATCTGGTAAGGGACATCTGTGCCGCCCATGACGAAGGCGCCGCCGAATATGAAGAGGAGGACGGGGAAAGGAGGATGGCGAGATTCGTGATCCGAGTCGGAGTCAGAATCCGAGTCGGAGTCGGAGCCAGAGTCGGAGTCGGAATCAGAATCAGAATCAGAATCAGAATCAGAATCAGAATTGCTTCCAGACCCGGAGGTATCGTTGCCGCCTCTGGCGTTGGCAGAGATCACAGGGGTCCATATGCTGAGCGTCAAACAGTCTTCGCTGATGTTTGGGCTGGTGCTGTTGAGCCCTCCGAGGTTGTACTCCAGAACGTCCTGCGTGTAAATGTCTGGCGGGTTCTTCATGAGGTATTGCATACAGCTGGGCGGGAGGTTCCTGGCGTCGAGCTCGCCAAAGGGGGCAGCCCGTTGGGGTGGCGCAAATCGCAGCTTGCCGAGTGGAGGTTTGGCGTAAGGGATGCCCAAGAACTGGCGCACGCATGGGGCCGAGGGATCAATCTTGCCGTGGACGACGCCCAGATTGTTCGTGAGCTTGACGGACGGATCTTGAGGGTTGTCGACTCCATGGCAGGATGTCGCCTTTTCCTGGGTCGAGCGAATGTTCTGCTGTCCGTTCCTGGAGCGAGTCACCGAGCCGTTTGCTACCGGGGATAGCGCCAGCGAGGCAACAGAGACGAGGATTGAGAGCTTCATCCTCAAATACAGTATCAACGAAAGTGTGTAGAAAAGCGAATGTGGTTTCTTCCCTCTCCCCTTCTATAAACTGGATGGCTTGTGAAATAGATGCAAAGAACAGACCTGACTTGAGACTTGCCCCGATTATATCTTCTTCCCATCATGTTCATATGTCGGTGACCTGCGGTCATACATGAGTAACGGCTCGTGGTGCATGTTGATCTGGCGGTTGCTGAGAGTCGGTTAGAGATGTGGGGAATGACAGGAGAATGCACTAAGAGGAGACTGTTTTGAGATCGCTCACATTACCAGTGGCTGGAAGAGGCTTACTTACTCGCGCTGGGTTAGCAGACATCGCATCCAGGCGAGATTCCCATGTGTGCGTCTGAGTGTCGATGAGGTGCTAGCGTGTTGCGCTTTTGTCAAATCCACGGTCCACCGCAGTAGAAGCCCGGACGAACACATCGACTGAACCCCGTCTGAATTTAAGGTTGTGTGGCCAACTCGAATGACAAGTCCCATGTATCCCAGCCACCGTAAAATCCTGCTGCGTGCTCTGCATTCGATCGTCCATGTGTTTGCAGGCACCATGACAGCACGGGACGAATTGGCACAGACGATGCATGCGAGTTTATACCAGCGACCCTTGTCCGGAAACATCTTCCTCATCAGGGGTATGAGAAATTTATTATTGATCCGAACCGTGAATGCGATGTACACAAGTGCTGCGTGCCTGTTACTGTTCCGCGTTGTCGCAATCCGCCCAAACGGCCCCCACCAGGTGCGAGGGGAGATGACCATTGTGACGATATAAGGATGCTGTAGGTACCAAAGTCGATCTGCAGGTGATTGTCCACTCCATCACTCCTTTTTCCAAAGCTCAAATTCAACATCCAGATGCCGTTTCAAGTCGGCAAATTTATCTTTCCTAAACTCCTTGCCACACCTCCAACAGACAAAGTCCTTCTCCAGGTTGGCATTCTGAAACGACGTGGACAGCCGGTCGTCGCCATCCGCCAGCGGTTGATCTGCCAGGCTAACGAAGAATGAAGTGTTGAAGCTGTTGTAATGCTTGCGGTGCTTAACGCAATCTGAGTGCATATCGCGGGAGATGATGTGAACGTGGAGATGACGCATGGACGGATGAGCATGGGTGCCCACACGGATCTCCGAGAGGTAATCACGTCCTGGAGGCATCTCGGCCTCGGACGCCAGCGACTCCATGGCCTCGTTGCGGGCCTTGTCACTGGCCGAGAAGCGGGATATCTTGCGCGACAGCTCTGATGCCGCGAGCTTGGCCGCGCTGGCCGCTTCTTCTTTCATCATGGAAATGAAAGCCTCGTCCTTGAATGCCTCCTTAGGGTGCAGGTCGTAATGCTTCGGAGAGCGCGGCAGGAGAAGAAGATGAATTGTGGCTTTGGGGTACTGGTCCTGGATGAGAACAGTGTCTTTCGTGACGCGTATGACTGCCTTGGGAAAACTTTCGGGATTTTGGATATAAGGAAGGAGGTTGCCCCGCCATGATTTTTCCTTTGGCTTGGTCTTGGTTCCATGGTATGACGGTGTTGACCCTGATTCTGGTTTTGCGGACTTGGGCTTTGGGGCCATGAGTTCGGAGAAGGCATTCCGTTTCTTAGACGTCGCGGATGTCGAGGCGTCTGAATCTGGCTTGAAATCCTCTGCATCCTCTGCTGTTTCGGCCATGGCTGCGGTGGCGGGGTTCGGTCTGGACGATGAAATGTCGAAAACGGGAAAGGTGGCCTGACAGAAGTTGGTTTAGGCGATGCTATCTGTGGTTTGGGATATAATTCGGCGTGCCGTACACAGTAACGATGCGGTGGTGACAGTTGAGAGGTTGAGAAAAAGTGACGCGAGGTTGAAGATGGGTGGGGATGGAAATGGTTTTGGAGACGTCTCCGCCAGCTGGTGGCGGCTGACCATACGATAAAGCGACCATTCCAGTTGGAGGGCGCTTCTTAGTCAGCACCTTCCAATATCCTGGAGGTCTTGTAGCTTGTTCAGTCATAGAATACTTATTTACAGTCGTCCTTGATGCGACTTGGCACTTTTACTCTCTCCGTTTTCAGCCCCCCTGTCAAGTCCTCAACTAGATAGGCCTCAGTTGACGGATTTACAGCAAGCCAGGAATGCTCCCTTCCACTCAGCAGTCAGCACATGCAGTCCTCAGTCAAAACTACCATCCAAATACACTATCGTTGGGACAATTACTTGGCGGGTACCGTGTAACCGCCCCTCTCGGTTATGGGTGATTGCCAAAAATCAAACCCGAAGACTCCAGCGGACTCTTGGAGGCGTTGAGAGACGAACAAGACGAGGCGAAAGATGTGATAAGTTCTCTCTGTGTGTTATGCAGACCGCCCCGTGCATTTCCATTGTCAAGTAATCCGGATGGGAAAAGGAGAAGAAGAGTCTTTTGGCAAAACATAAATCGACTCTCGCTTCTCCTTCCACTCTCCATTACTTGATTGCAAGTCGAGATAATCCACCAAAACCGTCCGAGGACTCCCCGAAGGGGAATCGAACTCATCGGCACGAGTTCAAGCTCTGGTCCGTCAATTCTCTGAGCTTCATAACCTGTCCGAAATATATTGGTATCCTGCCGACTATCAATTGCACCTTGAGGCACGACTCACGAGCGTATGGCGGTATGCAATTCTCGACTGGTTACTGCCTGTTCTAAGAAGACAGCGCATCGCCCAGAACCTGCCCCAAACTACTCCTGGAGGTTTCTTGTGGAACCGAGCCCCTCTTCTTACAAAATCCGCCATCCTCCTAGACCGCAGGAATAGCAACGAGTCAAAGACAGAGGCGCAAGGAATGGCGCATCATAGCGTAGTTGCAGCGCACTCAATTCGACCGTCGAAAGGAAAGCGAAATCGCAGGAAACGGGTTGCGCATCGTGGGCGGGGGGTCGTCATGCTTGAAGATATCCGGGAAGAGGCCAAGGAGGATTCGTGGAATGCGCTTCGAATTTCTCGCAGTACAGTCGGGTTCTTCGTTCCCCTCGCCGCTAGAGGATTCGATCGTAAACCGTCTAGAGAAGACACCCGAGAAGAACATTGCAGTCCAAGGTTAGCGTTCGGTCAATTGTGAGACTTGTGTGCAGTCCGTGGACTGTTCAATGTCATTTCTTGCTATCTTGCCCGTCTTTGAATGTAAGTCTAAATCGCATCGTATGATCTCAACAGAAAATCGCCCTCTCGTGAGTGACTGGCAGGCCGCAAGAGAGTAATCTTCTCTTCTCCGTCATGTTCCAGCTCGAGGCTAACCTTCCCCCCTCCTTACCAAACTTTGCTCCAACTCTGTGCCTGACATCGCTTCGAGACATCGAACTATTGCACCTAAGTCATGTTGCGCCCGTGGAAGGTTCATTTCGCGTCGCGTATCATAGGCTAATGTCGAGAGACCAGCGCTGAACGGTTGATGCGCAATCAAAAGTTCGGTCAACACGAATACGAAGCGAGGTAGCACGTCGCGAGCTTGATGAAGTCCGATCTCAGGGACCGATCTGGAGGACCAAGGAGTCAGAAAGAAGTACGGTCATTGTCATCCGCAAAAGACCGATCTGGAGATCAAGACCGATTGAAGTCTCATCAGTTGACAAGTCAGAAGTTAACATAGACATAGCCACTTTCCGGTCGTGCTTGATAATCGATTATCCAAGCTTGAGTAAAATCTCGAGTAATGTTGATTCAAGATGCAGGGTAGCTCTATAAGTCTTCGTTTCCAAGTGTTGGGATTCGATTTACCTCCGATCTGAATGCCCGATCCCGATCTCAGGGACGGGTCCACAGGCGAAGCATCGAGCCCGCCATCGGCGGCCAACGGTTGGTCAATTCCTCAGTTCGGTACCGATCTTCGCTGCAGCCCATCCACGGACCCATCACGCCCTGAGCCAACAGCAGTCGACGGCAGCGGCAGAATGCCGAGAAAAATAGATTAATAACAGTTCAGGAACCTGCCATTCGACCTGCCACAACTTCCATCCATCTGCCCATTCGTTGCCCCTCGACGACAAACCACGTTGTGTGGTATCCCTAAACGAACAGATCTGCCGGCTTGGCATCTTGAACGAGGACCCCTGACCCCTATACTACCCCTGGGCAGCGTCATCACTCCTTTTGCGGTGACGTCTACTATAGGCATTGCCTGACTTGGCGATCTGCTCTTTTTGTGTGCTCGATTGGCTATGATGTTAACGATTGATGGTGATGTGAAGGCGAATACCAGGTCACACTCGGATAGCCTTTGGACCTGGAACTAGGTACAGCAGCATTGAGAAGCTCCGGGTGCATAGATTAAACAAGATTTTTTATATCTTAATAATCATAATCATGAAATCGTTATTATGGGGAATCCGGTGACCTTCGAGTTGACATCTTAAGTATAAAGGAGTGATAGAACTGCTGTTTGACAACGGGAATAACCCATCACCACCATCAGCATCTTCACCTTCTCATTCTTAAATCTCATCTTCCCAACTCATTTCGTTATTACACGAACCACCAATTCTCATCTATCCTAATCACCTCGCCCAATCAACAAAATGCACTTCTCATCCGCCGCCCTCGCCGTTTTCGCCGCCACTGCTGCGGCACAAAACGCCAGCACTCCGGCAAGGAACGTCGTCCCCGCCACCTACGACGGAAAATGCTTCTATCCCAAGCCCGACATTGGCTTCGACCTCAAGTCGTACGTCGGACGCTGGTATCAGGTCGCCGGTACTCCTCAACCTTTCAACGCCGCGTGCAAGTGCACCTATGCTCAGTACTCGATCAATGTAAGACAGACCACAGGGACAAGATCTTCTTCTACTTTCAAGCCAGTGTGCTAACAATATTCTCAGGACAACGGCTCCGTTCGTGTAAACAACACCTGCCAGGCCGGAAACCGCGCCATCAGCATCCTCGGAACCGCCACCCCGGCCCCACCCCAGTACGGTGCCACGGGCGTCTTCACCGTCCTGTTCCCCGGTGAACGTCCCGCAGACTGCCCTGGTCCCAACTACATTGTTCAAGACTACACCGGCGACTTCTCCCTCGTCCAGAACAACAACTTGACCACCCTATTCCTCCTCAGCCGCGAGCAGCACCCCAAGCCCGAGGTTCTTGATGTGAGTTTCCGTCTGCCTTACCGAGTACACCACGGATCAGCTACTAACAAGATATTCCCCCGCAGGCTTGGATCAAGAGAGCCGGTCTCCTCGGCTCTGACATCAGCCAAGTCGTCAAGACCGATCAGACCGACTGCCAATTCCTCTAGGCGCAAAGTCGCAATCAAAATGCGAAGAATCCGAGAACAGAGAGAGGGGGTGGTGATAAGACTCAGAACAAGGCGTTGATCTCATTTACGACTCGATTCCCTCAACACAATAATTTTGTACATAGCCAGCCAATTATTCATGGACATAATTTCTCTAGACCCAGATTCATGAAAACGTCTCGAGAACCTCTCACACAGTGAGTGTTTTGTGATTGTGATCATTTTCGAGTAAGTCGGGCGCCTCGCGGCTACGGGAGAGTGAGACAATCGGTCGCCGGACAAGTGCGATTGAGGTCCCAGGGGACGAGATAGAAGAATGTGGTTCTCTCTAGGTAGTCCATAACAGCCCCGCTGTTCACTTCCCAGTCCTTTCAAGATGCAATTCCAAGCGTAAAAGTCGGATATGAACCATCCATCATCTATTGGCGACGAAGAGGAGAGGTCGTGGTTAGTAACGGCTAATATCATTGTATTATTTGCAATATAGAGAGGAGTTGTCGAGGTATATATTCGGGAGGATGTAGTATTCTTTAAATGGCCTCTTTCGGCGAGGGACTCTATACTAGGAGAGGTAATTGGGTATGTACAGCTCTGGAGAATAGGGCTCAGCGAGAATTAGGAGGTCGAACGGTGTTGGAGGTGAGAATCAGCAAGTCGAACGTTGTCGAAGTGAGCGAGGATAAACCGAGTAGAATTGGCAAACAACAGGGGTTCGAGAAAGGGATGGGCTGTCAAAGCAAAACGCGACACTCTTCGGCCGATTTCTGTCGGTCGTCGGGCTGTCCTGTGAGGCTGAAGATGATGAGAATGAGACACACCAAGCGAGGAGGAATGGAATATTTACCTGGAGGTCTCTGACTGTTTGATCGTTCTGTTGTAGCCCGATGAGTACTGTTGTGTTGAATCAACCGCGATTGCGAGAACAAACATTCCCAGGAAGCCCAGTCGGGATAGCCTTGTCATTGCCTCCTGTGCCGAAATTCGAATTACCTCTGCGCTGAGGAATTCAATCAAGGTGTCAATTTTGAACTGTTGCTATCGTTCAGAAACGGATAGACTTGGTGATGTTTGAATTTGGGACGTTGATGGCGAAATGAAGCCATTTTCGGAACATAGAGGTAACCTGGAGCCGGCTGGTGCGCGACGACTGAAGGGCAGGGACAACCGGCTCCGGAATTTCGCAAAATCTTCACCCACAAACAATTTTAATCAATACATCATACATTACATATCTCTCAAGTAAAGAGATATAACAGGAAGAACTGCGAATCTCAATAATCTCAATGGTCAAATTAAATACTCTTAGTTGTCGTGATGGCCTCTTGCTCCACTGGTGCAGTACACTTCGCGATGCAAATTTCAACGGGAAAACATCAATACCGAGGAAAATTTAGCAACAAGAGCAGGATAATATTTCATTCATTCTTCTCGTTTATCTGAGATAACTCAATTGACAATAACTCAAGCGAGAGCCTCTGACGACAGCCATAAGATCAGATCCATGACGGTCGCGACAGCCAAAATCAGAGATCCTCACGCCGTGAATCGTCACCACGCACAAACTCAGCTTCACATCGTGAGAATAAAGGTGCCACCATCAGATCGTGCCCATTGCCACGCTGTCTACCTCGATTTCAAACCCACATTCAACCGTCCTAACAAGCATACCACACCAACACTGCAATCGACAAGTCCGAGATCTCTTCTTCATATCCAGAGCCGAAGCCCAAGATGACAATGAAAAGTGAGGTGGTTCGCGTCAGCTGGAGACAGTGTAATACCAGCGACACAATGGCAGAACAGATCGTAGGACAAGCCCAGAGGATCCGAACACCGAGGTACAAAAAGTGGAATAATCAAGAATCGCCGCCCGTAGGCAGGCATTCAGAGATTAAACTGAATAGAACAGATACTACACTTGATCTAAGCCAAAAGGCAAGAGAGCGATGAGAAAAAAAAAAAAGAGAAGAGTAGGAAGTTCTGGGGAGGGGAGCGAAGTATATATAGGCAGTGGGTGGGGGCCCGTGCACGTTGCGTTTAAGGTTTGGGTGTTCGCGTGAATTTTCTGTGAGTCACGTAAGCAGAGGGAAAAGAACGGTGATTTGCTTGGTCACACGCTTCTACGGGCTTCCAGTGGTGGGTCTAGACCGAGGGCTGTGGTCTGTTCTTCCGTCCTCGGGCACTGCCGAGGAGGAGGGACCAGGCAGCAGGAGCAGGAGCCGGAAAATCTGGCGAGCCGGGACTTCATCCTGCCTAGATCAAAGCTGGAAGGCATTCCCCATTGGGCCGCCTTGATCATGTCTCTCAATCCTCCCGAGGGCTTCCTGGCGTGGCGAGATCAATGCCTCAATGATTTGTTCCTGCATGTAGTCTTGTGTGTCTCCATAGTGTCTTCCATAACAATCATTGATGCGTCATCGACAGTCGAGATTGGATTTGGGTGTGAATTTTGCCTTGCGTTTTCAATTTGTGGTTCTAGTAAGGACCACCTCTTCTCTTTCTTCATTGACAACCCAGAGTTTCATTTTTATTTTACTGATAATCTCCCATGTAGTCGCTGTACTATGTAGTCTCCTTCCTCGTCAGCTAATTACTGCAACCAACGATACCTTTGCTCCGCTGTTAAAGCATACCCAGACTCCATGAGGCTATTTTGAGGCTATCACCAGTATGTATGTCCAAATTTGACCGGAGTGATGATCGGAAGAAGACATGCTTGATTGGTTCTAGCACTTCCTGTGTTTTGCTGGCTCGTTTGATTTTTGTTCCAGCCGTCATGACCTTCGACGCCGAGCTGCGATGACCGTCCGACACGATGCGCAACCTCTATTTGTCGACGCCCACACATTCCTCATCTCAGCGGCATGACGTTCGAAAAGCATCGCCACAAAGGCCAAACATGACCAGGTGCCAGACCATGTCCATCACGGACCGCTTACATCTGACCCTCCACGTATCTACCATGTGTACAGCCTCACACCTCATCTGATGGTGATGGCGAGATAGGCAAAGAATGTTGATCAATTCTTGAACACTCATCAGCTTCGTCCAAAATCTTCAAAATGAAACTTTGATCAATTAATTCGTTTTCCCTTTTCGCTGGAGCAGAACCTTACTGTGAAACCGGGCATGATCACTTCGGGCCGGGATGGCTAGATGGAACATCCGCCGTTGGGTACGCAGACGGATATACGACGTTGAACATAGGGAATCGCCAAAAGTGGAATCATCTTTCAGCTTCCTCTCGGTAAAGACCCACAGTCGAGGGATCGCAATTAGTTAAATTAGCCCAGGCGCAGGGTATTCGGATTCTAGACTACATTCCTTCTGGGCTGGGGCCGCTGGGCTGTGGCCAATGGGATTGACGCTTACCCTTGATTTTTGAGTTCAAGTCCGAGCTGAGCCGATTTGCCGACGACGACCGTTCGTCTTAACGAGATCAATTGAGGCGGAGGGGCCCAAAGATCTTGGTACGAAACCGCCAGGATTCTGTTCCTTGCAGACCTCCCTTTACCATGTAACGGTCAGCCTCTACGCCTCGCTTGGCATTATTGCAAGTGGGAATAAATACATTTCTTTCGCGCATTATAGCGAGTCAAACCAGACCCTAGAAGCAATCACTTTCCTCATTTTTCAACTATCTGAAGACCGCGATAACGCATTCCAAATTCGCCAGTACCCAAATTTAACTGCACCAGAAACCGAAACGCAATGCGCGCCCTATTCTTTGCATCCGTCCTTAACATCACCCCCTTAACCTGGGCTCAGTTAAGCAAAAACGTCTTCGTCCCAAACGAGGAATTTGTGGCTTCTTTGAATAAGCCAAACGCGACAAGCCGTTATCCCATCGACGGGTTTGACGTCACGCAGCGCTACCCATTCAATGAAGCCGCCGACAGCATAGATGGCTGGTACCTCGAATTCAACGCGTCGATAATGTCGGCGGCCAATTCCGAGGACGACATGTTCCTCCCAAAAGATGGCTACGTGGCGGGCGCTTCTCTCAAAGTAGTGCCTCCCCCCGAGTTGGCCCTCGAGGCTGGAGGGGGAATCAAAGGTGTGGATAAGAGTTGGCACGTTTGCCTGACAGAGATTTACTACGATCAATTACCAAAGGAGACGATAGAACGAGGGAAGACGGATGATGGGACTTGCTTCCAGATGTTTGGCCAGGAATGTGCGCAGGCGCTGCTCTCTGCTTATTCCACGGCAGCGAGTAGTATCGGCACCAACTCGGCAGACTTTAACACCTTAACTGGCTGTGCTGTCCCCAAGAACCCCCCTCCAGCCTGTGATGGAGTCTTTTTCGATCAGGGGCTTCTTCAGGGGTTTGGACGTACGTTTTGCTCCTGTCCTGCTCACCACTTGACCTCAAACAAGTCGAGAACCACACACACACACACACACACACACACATAACCATTGCGCACTTGGCTAACCTCTTCCTTTCTTCCAATGAACAGAACTCGGTTTGGACGATGAAGGTTTCGGAAAGACCAACCAATACCAATGGGGCTCAAAGGGCTTCAAAGACAAGGCCAACACGACCGAATACGATCTCCTCGGCGGCCTCTCTCATCCAGTCATTATCTCGTGGGGCTTCAACCGGACTGTCGCGAACGGAGTCCAGAAAGTGCGTTACGCTGGCACCACTATGCGCTGTGTTCGTGCGGTCAACGCCACTGCCGGCTCCACTGCGCCCTCTCCTCCTATTTCTCAGATCAAGGACGACGGGAAGGGAGATAATAATGGGGACAAGGATGGTGGGCAGAATCAGGCCCCAGGGCCAGGGAGTAACGACAATAACAACGGCAATGGGAATGCGGCTGGAAAGATTGGCGGGCTGGGAGGAGTTGGAACAATGGCCTGGGGCTTGTCTGTGGCGCTTTTGGTCGCGCTCACTTGCTAGGGGGATGGATGTTGAATAGCCAGCCCGACAGGAGGTGTAAATAAGGTACCTACAGTGGCGTCGTTGGATGATTTTGTACTACGATGGCGCATGCGTATACGCAGCATAGACTTTACCTAGACATTGTAAATGATGCCATCTCGCGAATAGAATGTTGAATTATGACCTACAGTTTAAGTCTAGCATCTTGTAGACACCAATACTCGATCGACTCGCTGTTTTTTGTGCGCATGTACTGATATGTGCTCAGTTTAGGAATTGATTGCACGAGCGTGTCTTGTCGTGGAATGATACACAGCCTTGTACTACATGTAGTCGAAAGTACATCGACGTGCAACTGAGGTTCACGAGCAGAGAAAGGAGAGGACGGACCCAAAGTAATTCAAACGTCGTGCGTGAGTGTACCTTATATCTAACAGTCTTGGGGTATAGCTCTGCGAGACAACGTGCACCATCAAGGCTACAACCGAAACGCCGAGCACCTGCACCATTCTAGTCCAGCCTCCAAACGCCAACACCATACGTATTCTCGGCCGTTCATTGACCACGCAAATACAACAAGCGAACGAGCCAATCGAACACGCTTCCAAGTTCCAACCCTGTGCGCAGACGATGTCGCGACGCCCCTAGCTCTCATATTTACTTCGATACTGTTGGCCCCAGAGGCAGTTTCAGCCTGGAGGCGGTCAGGAAAGGTGTAGATCTGAACCAGATTCGACTTGCGGAAACGATGAGGCCGTTTGAACGGGGCCCAAATCTCAGTCTATATCGAAAAACTCATGGTCGATCGCTCTCTGCGCCGGGATTCTCTCCGCCGGATCATATCGACACAGCAGGCGAACCAGGTCCCCCAGTAACACCACCTCGGCAGGCCAAATATCCAAGTACCTCGTGTCAATCGCAAATGGCCGGGCCAACATCTGCTCAAGGATCCCGTCGGGAGTATTTTGGTTGTCAATAACTCCGCCCCCGTCATAAAAAGTCATGACGAATAGTCCAGGGACAGCCGCGCCGCTGCCATCGAAGAAATCATCGCCTTCTGGCCAGAATTCCGACCAGAACGGCGGTATTCTTCGTATCTCGCCATGCAGCTCCGCTTCATTGAAGCTGCGTTGTGGGTCGAACCCAAGGAAGTACACGACCATCGCGAGGAATTCATCCTGGCCGAGGTCGGGGTTAGGAGATTGGAAGAATTGTCTCTGGGTTCGGATGCAAACCAGGGTCCATCCCAAAGCCCAGAGGTCGCTTGTGTAGCCGACAAAGTCGGCAGGCCAATCATCCGTGGTCAGACCCAGGGCCAGCTCTGGCGGCTGAAACCGTCTATCGCCGCCTGGGAAACCCCGTGGTGGGGAGGCGGCGAGGAAGGCCCTGCCGAAGCCTGTCACCGCGATTTCGTCCGAGATGTGAGCGGGATCCATGGGGTCACCGCTGAACAGACAGCCCGAGTTGTACGCGTGCACCAGGTATTTTGGCTGGTGCTCCAGGTTGGTTGCTGTCGGCAGGTGGCGCACCTCGACTTTTTTGGGTTGGTCGAACAGCCCTAGTACTTCGTCCTCGGATAGGCCGTCGAGATCTCTTAGTTTGACACCGATATTCGCAGGTCGGAAGTCTGTCAACAAGGTTAGTGTATGCTTAATCTTCGATTAGGGGGAGCCAAGGCTGAAATGAAAGTCAAGCGAACTAGCTTCTGGTAGGGGGAATAAGTGAAAAGACTGGGCTACTTACCACCGTGGCAGATTCCGTTATTGTGTAGGAAAGCCATCGCTTGGGTGACCTGATGGCACATCTTCCTCAGGACCCTTGGAGCCTCGTTATCTCGCGCTTGATCCCACTCGAGCCACATCCCAGGGTCGAGGCAATGACCAAGGACCTCAAAGACCATGCACTGGTGGGCTCCGTTGGGGCCTTCCAAGACGAATTTATTCAGGGAAAAGGCAATGTATTCCCCGCCCGGTGCGGCATGATCATCCAGGGCATCGAGGTGGAGCTCCATAAGCTTTTCGCGGTCGACCTCGGCCCTCACGATCTTGACGGCGACATACTGTGACTGAGAGGCCTGATGGTCGCGGCACAGCCAGACTGTGTAGGCCGGGCTATTACTCAGTTTGACGATAACAGTGTACCTGTTAAGGTCATTGGGAGGTCCCAGGTTGTCGCCAATATGTGTTGGGTGGTATCCACCGGGTCTGTATTCGCTTAGAGGCTCGAGGCCATATTCGGGCTCGTAGCCAAATAGGTAGGTGTCGAAAGGGGTTGTTGGAGCGCGTTCGAGATCCTCAACAAGATAGTCGCCGTCCTGGTCGATGTCGCCGACCTGGCCGAAAGTCCCCTCGGCGTTTTCCTGGTACTCGACTATTCCGGGGAGTCGAGGGTTATTGTCTGGGTCGTAGTCGGCTGCGGTCCAGGTGGGGTCTCGCCATTCCATTTTTTTTCGGACTGGAAATGACTGGTGGGATGTGCCTGAAGAGGGGGCAGAATATGAGGGAAGCTCAAGGTGTCGGGGACAGACTTGTGCGGTCAGGTTAATTCGGTGATGGAATCAGGAGAGGAAGAGAGACTTGAGGGCCAGAAAGTTGAAAGGGAAAAATGGATTCCTGGAAAGTAGCGTGGTGATAAACGGTCCCAATACACCTGCACGTCCTGTGGTCCACGCTTTTCTGTGTTTCTGGGAATCAGATCACAGGTCGCCGGCAGTCTCTGCTGTCCCCTGAATGGGGCCGATCATGGAGGGGCCAAGCAAGCACAGAGCTTGGGCCGATAAATGACGGGGGGCAGAGAATCAGAACAATTGAAACAAATGTATCAGACGGGTACCTTTTACCCTTAATATTCTCATAGGTAATACTTAGTTATACCTAGAAGTCTTCGAGAATACTAAATCCAAGAAAACTCATGTACAACCTCGCCTTTAATTCCATTCTGTAAAGTCTCTTATATAACTAGATAACGTTAATGAAATTATACTATTTAACTCTATACTAACTATATTTCTAAGGACTTGTGGGCTCTAGTATTATATCTAATTGTGGATTTTTCAACCAAAGATTACTATATAAGCTAGTAAAAGCAACAAACACAAAAAGAACTTAGTTAAGAATAGTAACTATATAATAAGAAGAGAGTACTAGTATATCTTGATTAGAGCCTTAAAAGTGTAACTAAGCCTTCTTAAATTACCTACATTCTTATTAAAATCATATATGCTGTTAATATATCGGGCGTATAGACTGAAGTTTTAATTACCCCAGTACCCGTATAGGTATGCTACGTACATGTTTGGAAACGCGGCTCTTAGAATGGATTGCTCATGCCCCTCCCGCCTTACGGGGCTACCACTGCCCTCCCCCCTGACTAGATCCACCCTCCACATTGCCTTAGCCACCCTGATGGACGGTATAGTAGGCTTGGATACCGCCCTCGATTGATTGGACAACGCCAAACACGCACGTCAGGATCAAAACAAGAATGGCAACCCAGAACGTAAACCACTGAACACGCTTTCTCCGGTCAATCCACCACTGGCTCAACGAACTCGGCTCTGACTCATCGAAGGCTTGCTTCAGCATGACAATCCGATCATGCCAGTACTTGAAATTCTCAATCTGACGCTCGTGCGTATTGAGATGGCCAACCTGGATCAGCTTTGGATCGAGGTCACGAGACGTCCGGGATGCCACTTTCTGCGCATACCACGGCCTTGTTGCTGGATCCCACTTGGGAAACAAGAGCTTGAGGGTTTGGAGGGTCTCGTCGAGGAATTCCTGTGAGTACAGAGACTCGTCGCTTGCAGTTCAGAGCCGGTCAGCCATTGCATACTAAGTTGCCAAGGTGAAGTCACAGACAAACCTTTGCTGCCGAAGCAGAAACGAAGCATGGTGAAATACAGCCACCTGTTTGTCGTTGTTGGTCAGACGCAGGTGATCCGCCAGATTATCGGTCCACAAGATCTCGATGCCCGCAATCCTCTCGATGTTTGGCGCATTGAAAATAGTCCCCAGCTTTGCGCCCTCATGACCCAGCGCTGGGTTTACCGGGAAACAACGGTCAATATGCTCCTTGATGGTTCCCTCGTTCCAATGGCATCCGGTCGGGGGGCTGATTAGAGGTGGCGCGTGGTCGAAAGAGCCAAGCTCGACCATGAGAAGCAGTCGTCCAGCGAGGTCGATTGATCGGCCGTCCTGCTCGCTGTCTGGGGCCGTGGGACTCCTGGTGTCCAAGAATCGACATGATACCCGCTCTCGACGGACAAGACCCTTCAACAGCTCGGCAATTCGCAATATATCGTGGTGTGTCTTTACCGAGGTGAATCGACCGCTGTCATGGAGCGCCAGGATATCGCATTGCTTGGCATAGTACTTGAAGTAGATGTCGAGGTCCGAAATGTTGCCAGTCGGGGTATTCCACAATGCTTTGGCCACGCTCCCCTTCACGGCCCAGTCCGGGACATTAGGGGTAATTGGCTTGTCCGTCATGATGGTTACCGTTTCCTCGAAGAATACTTGCGTTGATGGAATGGCGGCTCACCGAGTATGGCAAGTCTAAGTGACGTTTGGGGTCCAGAATCAAACGAGGCTCCGACCCTCCATCACGATCTCGTGGCGTTTGACCGCATGCACCGCCCGGACTAGCGCGACGAGTTTCATGCAATCGAGGCAATAAATCACATCGCAACCACCCGCATCAGGTTTGAACTATCCTGATTCGTCCAAAGGTGGAACATCAGGTGGTCCTTCTCCCACACCAGTCTCATATCGGTCGGCGCGGGCTTCCTGTGCCATGAAACATCAGCAGAGGAATACGCCCACAGCAGCGCAGTATTTTCAGCTCCTAGAAGATGGAGGGTTCCCATTTCATGGCGCGCACAATGACAGTTGTCATCAATGACGAGTCTGCTTCTCCATCAAACTCATGGCAGCGCAGTCTCCTGTTGCCCCCGAACACCGACACCCGATCTTGCGTGATAGCGTCGCTACCGCTGGTTGCCAACGAACCGATGGCATTTGCTCGTTTGTTCCCTCTATTTCACCACACGAACTGGCAAAACCCACGAGAATCAATTGGCGATCCCATCGGGCGTTTCCAAAATGGCCGATATCAGTGCTGGCACCCCAAGGGTCGCGCCCTCGAAACCTACATATTGCTCGCACCCGAACTCCACGAATACATTGCAACATGTCCGAAATCAGGCACCGTTATCGTGGAGATGTATATGATTGGACATCGAGAAGAAAGCGCGGCGCCGAGAGTCTTGGTTTGCTCCCCCGAGGAGAAAGTTCGGAAGACAATAAGGAAAATGGTCAAGAAGAGCAAGATATTAGATAGGTACCCTGGTTTTGGCCTGGGCGATGCCTCTTCTCTGCCCGATCGCAGAGTTCCGAGTGAAACAGCCAAGGAGGAAATCGACAAGATTCTTCCCCCGGATTGCGATATCAGCAGGGACAAGGTGGTCTTGATTGAAGGAATGGAAGCGTCCGCAGGGAAATGGATCTACACCGTCAACAACGACGGCAGGTCATTGCGCGCTGCTGCTACTGCAGGCCCATTTGTCTTTATCAACGAAACGTGGTGCCAGCTGACGGTCTCACATCCCTTTTTTCCCTCGCAACCATGGGGCATCGACAAACCGGAAGACCCAGGGACGATGGACGATGACTGCGACTTCGAGGGCATGAGTGACGTTGACGAGGAAGCGGACTTGGAGGCAACGGCACGCGCTAGTGTTAGCTCCTTTTCTATTGACGAGGAGTCCTTTGTTGACGACTGGCGCTCCTCTCCGACAGAGGCAGACACTCAAGACGACTCGTACATCGACGGCGAAGAGAACTCCGACGCAGAGACATGTGACACGGCATCTGGCTCTAGACCATCGACGCCCGGCAACTCTCTCCCGACAACGATTAGCGACTCAGTTGATGAAACAGAAGAGAGTAGGACACAACATCCGCCTGCCGCCGCGCAACAAAGAGACCTTAGCCTGTCACGGCTACAATACCTGGGCAAGCTGGGACTAGCGTCTGAGGAGTTTGAGGATTCATCAAAATTTGACTATGCGCTGATCGTCATCAACAACGGCCAGATTCCACAGCTGACGGCGCCTCAGTACATCAATACCCAGCTCGTCATTGCCAAGTCATTTCCCGTCGTCGATATGGCCGAAGAGACAAGCCCTTGGGAGAAGTCTGTCAGAATGATAGGCCTGGAAAGCTTGGACGTGGTCACACTGATGCCCAGGGCTGGTCCTGTATCGTCGAGGTTGATACCCAGCCCTGCCTTTGTCAGGATGGCAGGGAAAACACACTTTCAAAAAGTGTATCCACTCACGTTGCTGGATGCCGCTGTATCTGACGGGGACAGTGGCAGTCCCGTATTCGATGCGTCGGGGAAGTTTTGCGGCCATATTGTTTCTGGTAGCCAAGGCACCTCCCATGCGTACATCATACCTGCCACGGATATCATGTCCGATCTCGAGAGTCATGTTTGGGGTAAGGTCTCTCTGCCGAATCTAGCGTCAATGCGTGTGTCAAAACCTATCGGCACGGCGGACTACTTCTCAAGGCCACTTGCGCCGGCTCCTCAAAGAACGCGGGCGAGGGCTGGACCGGCTGCTGCACAAAGCCCCATCGCCACGGAGCCTACCAACACCCTGGATAGCGAGACCATGGAAGATGAGAGCACACCGAGGCCAAACGGAAATCATCCCGGGCCAACCGAGGGTGAAGTTTTGAACGATGCTGATACTCCAACTACGAGAGGTTATCCGGACACCAATAGAGGTAAGTTTCGGTGGCGCAAAGTAAATTCATGCTTGGACACATAGGCTAACCGTTATATAGGGAGCCTTCAAACGGAGATCGCCGAAATCAAAACCTGCGAAGCGTAGGTCCCTCCCATTTTCTTTCTCCCTCTATTGAGTCGCACTAATCTAACATGCCATGTTTCAGAGCACGGGAAACACCCACAGCGCGAGCGTTCCTCCCATCATTCCCGCACGATCCCGACCCTCGTGAAATCGGTGACAGTGGAATAGATCTTAGCCTCGTCGGGACTACAAAGGGCAGTGACAATCCACGAGAACAGCCTCGCCCGATCCTACCAGCACCACCTCCCCACACCCGGGATAAAGGGAATCCGGCCAATGTGGTACATGCAGTCCCCTTGGAAATGCGGCTGGTGCCTCCACCACACCTCCGGGCAAAGGTCGCACATAACCACAACCTCATCCCGCCAGCGTCCATCACAGCCACCCTAGGCCAGGCAACACTCCGACTCATGAACTCTCTGGCCCTTTCCACGACAGACCAACCTCTCGTCCCAGCCGGCCTCACAGTCGTCGTGGCCGAAGAAGAGTTATGCGACGACCTGGTGATGAGTAGGAATGAAAGTGATATTGTGACAAGCATCCAGTTATCCTCCTCTATGCTAGACGGCAAACGGAAAAGAGGGCGAAGGACTGAGACCTTGGCTAAAGAGTGGAGCGCTCTTGTCTTGCGTTCATCGCTCCGGCAGGATGCCCGAGAGAAGAAGCAAGATCGCACACGGGCGCTAAATGCTGACGCTCCTGCTGTCGAAGAACCAGATAATCATCATCTTCTTCATCCTCATATTCATAGTCATGGGCACGGAGTGAGAGACAAGTTCCGGTCTATGACTACCAAGATGGGTCGGCATAGTAGTCCGGGCCGCCAACGAGGAGAGATTCAAATGGGCGAGGCTGGGTTTAATCAGGATCTGGGAGTGGTGGAATAAGTCGTGTAGCTCTTGGTAATTGCATGTTCTATATGATTATGAGGCGTTGAGCGGACGGATACGACAGGGTGGTCTGTCGAGGACTTGATTTGTTTTGAGCTTGCTATCCACGGCCGTGAATTATTATCAGGCTATCAGCCAGCTCTTAGAATGTCCTGCTTACCCACTTGACGTTAGATGTCACATTTCTTAATTTTCTTTCTTTCCGTTGCCCTGCTTTCCGGAGTGTGGGCGATCCGTTAGGCACCCCAATGTTGTTCCACAGATCTTCGCGTGGCGCAATTGGGGCATTGTTAAGCAGGTGCAGGTGTACTGGATATAATGGCAGTTACCACCGACACAGCCACTTCTGTGGCAGGAATACCCACCTGCTTCAGGTTAAGTCGCATATTGTAGTGCTTGAAATCATAAACAGATCGGTATTTCCTTTCGTTCTTTTATTTTGTCCTCAATTTTGGTTCGCTACGTGGTCTCTTTCCAGGAGGAAGTTAGGAACGAAGGCCAGGATGGCAGAACTTGGGATTGCGGCAGCTGCGGCCCAGTTCTTGGACCACAGCATCAAGCTCGTCTTCAAACTGAGTTGGTTTTGTTCCGAAGTCAGGTCCACCCCTGAAAAACTGCACGCCCTTCAAGCTGAAGTCTCCCAGCAAACGTCTCTAGCTCAGAACTTGCTCAGCAACCTCGGCAGCTCGTCGTCTTCTACCCCGGGAATTGGCGACCTCCACCAAATTGTTCAAGACTATACTGGTTTGCTTACCTGTATTTCCGAAACACTCGATAAGTTTTCCAAAAACATGAATGATGGCCACTTCCGACGGGGATGGAACACAGTCCGCGCCATCCGCAGCAAGGAAGAGATCCAACAACTCTGTACTCGGCTGAACGACAACAGGGACCTGCTCTGCGTATGGCTTGGTTATTTGAACCTGTGAGAGACCGACAAGTGACCCACACAAGAAAATAATTAGCAGATTACTGATGAAAACAACAACAGACTCACCACCACACAAGTCCATGACATCGTCAGCCAAAGCCGCACAATTGTCGAGGGACATCTCTCGGTATTGCAACAGATTGCAGCGAGCTCTTCACAAATTGAGCATTTCCTAGGCCAGATGCAGCTTGTCGTAGCGGAAATACGTGAAATATCCGGTCGCAATTCCGCAGTCCAACACAGAACTCGACGCGGTGGGTGCGATTCATAATGGGATGGATAACCTCTCGAGCGAGTGGCAAGACGTGGGGCAACCGGTATGGCTCTTTACTCGGGCAGTTTTGACTATGCAATTATTCTAATATCCCGCGCATTCTCAGATTGACACATTCAGGTCTCTTCTGGAAGAAATCCCACGCCCTGTCAGGGTGATATCCCAAGCCGCATCCCAGCCTCAGCCACCAAACGAGAGCCTCATATCCGACACTTCTTCCTATCTGCGTCAGACTTGCAACAACATCAAATTGTCTTTGGAGACGGTTAACGGAGATTTTGACGTGCCTCCTGGAGGTTCTTTGGAAGGCTGCCTCTGCCGTGGAGTAAGCCAGACATCTATCGTGGAGCCGCTTTCCCTTCTTCGTTTCCGATGGGTCTTCAAGCATTACCATTACCGGCATTGTCCCAGGTTCAGCGACTCGGAAAGGAGTCTGGAGCTTTTGGTACGAATTGCGCCACCTGCATGGCTGTTACGCCAAACGATCAACCTCACCATCAACGTCAGAAATTGGCACGCCTTACGAGGATTCTCGATATCACCCAGCATGAAGGGCGGCAGTCGGGTAGTGAACGCTGAGGTGTCTCCTTCTTTCCGAGCAATTTCGGCATGCCGAGAACAGCTCAACGAAACCGACTTCCAAGAATCCGCTGCATGTCTAGGGGACTTGCTTGCGACGCCGAAGGATCTGTTTCAGAGCCGACAAGGCTCACCTTTGGACGAAGATGTTCAGGGCAGCACAATTCTATACGTACGTCTACCGTCTAGCTTGTTACAACATCACTCGCTAATTCCACACTCAGGAGGTCCTGTGGTTCTACGTCAGACATGCTGCACTTGCTCCACATAGCTCTACCAGCAACCCACCTGACGAGTACCTAGCACTTGTACGGTTTCTTCTGGACCACGGTGCGAATCCCAACGTTCTCTGCAATAGATCAGCATCGGATTGGTCCTGGGACAAACCGACAATGGATTCCGGAACGAGCCTCGACATGTTCGCCGCTAGCCTTGAGAAATCCATCACCATTAGAATAGGCGAAATTGGGCTGATTCAATCAGCATACAAGGGAGACATCGGGAATAGGCTATATCAAACGTTTGTCGATACCGGTGCAGAGTTTTCGAGACCCATCATGCCGATTGAGGAGATTCACCCGGTGTTCTATCGCAGATTGTTCAAGGAGGAGCTGGTGCAGTACCAAGTCTTTCCTGAACAACTTGACCGTAAGGCTTGTGCCAGATACTTCACGGATCACAAGAGAGAAATTTCGCTAACCCCTACATCATAATGTCTAGTCTCGGATCGGAGCCCCTTAGTAGCCTCGATTTCGTCACGAAACGAAAACGACTTTTCCCGCCTGCTCCAGCAACGTCATATCGACCACGCGTCCTCAATAAATGGCTTGACAGCTACCCACTTCGCAGTTGTTTAGCCCCGGGCACTGGAGAGACTCATATAAGCCGGGGCAGATATAGATGTCGTTGACTTTTATTGCCGGAGCCCAATCCAGGTCGCCGTCGCGGTTGGGGAAGCCGAGTACGTTTCCCTGCTCCTCGCAACAGATTGTTCAATATCCACGCCGAGTAATACACTAACCCTGCTTCAAGAAGCATGGGAACTGGACCTCAGCGGGGAAGGCTCAGCAAGCGGGAATCACATTGCGAACGATGTTGTGAAGGCCCTTGGTAAACGCCACAGACGCCTGGTCAACTTTGCGCTGGCTTGCTTACCAGAATCTTCGCCATGGAGGCTGGAATTGGACCGTGATAATTTTAAGGAGAGCTTGGCGCCAGGGATCATCAAAGAGCTGACCTCTGTGGGGGTTGATGTTCCTCGTCCTTTGCAGCTGGATGGCGGCAGTGTGTACAATGGCGCTCCTCACTCGGCGAAAATCCACCTCACACCAACCGTTGCACAAGCGCTCTGGAACACCGGGTTCCGCCAAGTTGACGTCGATGCCAATTCTTCTCTGTGCCCGATGCTACGATGTTGGTACATGGCGAACTTCGTCATGGCCTTGTGGTTTCAGAGCAAGGGGGTTCCAATCACGACCCGAGACAGGGCCAGTGGGCGAAGTGGATTGCATTATTACCTCGAAGGCCTCTGTTGCAAAGGCGTCGATCCACGGGGAAGGAGGTCTGAGAGAGTTCGCGGTGCCGAGCAGCTCATTGAGCAAATCCTCGACGACGACGCCGCGTATCACGACAATTGCTCATGTCTCTGCTCGCCGGATGGCTGCACGCCGTTGTCAAGGTTGCCGAGGCTTACCCGCAGAACGAGATTGGACGCCTCTGGGGCTATTACCGCGCCAGGACTTGTCGAGATGGATAGCGTCTATCAGGCCTGGTTAGACCTTGTGGGACCGGAGAAAAGTGCACAAGGATGTTTAGCTTTTGTCAAGGAGATTCTGAGAGCTGTGGCTTTTGAAGAGCTCGAAGGCGTACATGCTTGTTGTATCACCGTTCGTGGCATAGACCGGACCAGAGAGATTCGAGACATGTCTGGCGTACGAGACGAGTGGGACGAGGATGAGAGGGCCGAGTTTGCTGATAAGCTGGGTCGCGCGGTTTATGAATATGGGATAAACTTGGAGGCGTGCTGCTGCCCAAGGGAGGGAAAGCTTTTGTGTATGTTGTCGGGGACTGAGGAATGGCGATGTGATTCAGTCGCTGAAGTACCATGAGACGAAGATGGTAGTCAAATGGTGTCCTGCAAAACTGGGTGGCTCCTCGTCTCAGGCTCCCAGGGCGGGGCTCTTTTCGTTCAATTCGATTGTAGCCCAATCCATGCTATATAAGCACAAGCTTGGACCATTCTTTCACAGCGATGGGAATAACAGACACATCCGATGGGCCCGTTGGCCTAATGGTGTGAATAACCTGTTTTGTTTTGCGCTAGAATGTCTGATTGTGTCTTTACTCTTTGTATCTCATCTACAAGCAATACACCTTAGATTCATCCTCACAGTGATCCCGTCAACATCTAGGCCACTACGGCCAAGGCAAAACAGAGAACCAATCTAAACCCTCGACAGCCCCGTCCGCAAAAACTACTCCCAGCATTCCCGAACCTTCCACCGGCACCATCGACCCCATCATCACGTCAAAAGAAGGCGTTGGCACCAACATCTCCCTGCCCGAGGTTCCCCAAACTCCAATTAACCTCGACAGTCTTGATAAGGCTGTAATGACCGTATGTAGTCAAATTAGTGGTCCCTTTCTTGGCAGTAGGGATGGCACTCCCCAGCAAAACGGCGTACACTCGGTTAGTGGTTGTGCCGGAGTCTTCGTCAAATGTGAGGATCACAAGGGTGCGGTTGATGTTGAACTTTGGGTTTGCGAGGAGGGGAGTGAGCCAGTTGCGTGCCCAGTTTCCAGCGAAGGAGAGGGATGTGTCGTGGCCGTCGTTTGCTTTTTTAACGTACAAATGTTGAGCTTTGTGTTTGGAGAATGTGTCCGGGAGTGCTGGGATGGATGGTATATGATGGATGAGATGTTATTACTTACTCATGTTGGGCGTGATAAACATCCACTGGGGCAGGGTATTCGCCGCGAGCTCTTGGTTGAAGAGGGTGAAGTTTTTGGTCTTGGCTAGACGGCTGGGGCTGTTGCTTATAGATTTGTAGCTGATGAGAGGGCTAATGGGTTGCGGGCAAGAGTTGTCAGTTAACTAATCCTGTCAAGAAGGGAGGAAGGAGCATGATATGGTTTTGTGAAGAGAGAAGGAAAGGACATACTTGTGCTTCCTGACATAGTCTGTCTGCCCCTGAGCATTGGGCGAGTTGCCGGTGAAGCCAGAGTAGGGCATGTCCTCTTGGTAGATGCTCCAGCTGATGCCCTTGGCTTCGAGGAGGTCGACGACGGTCGGCACCGTCGCTGCGATGTTGTACGTGCCATCTCCGGTCACTCCAAAGGTATTCCCTCCAACAGCGGCTACGTAATTCCCCTATGAGCTCGTCATAACATTAGCATATGTGTGATCCTTTGTGGAACTGCGGGAACGTGACAGAATCTGAGAGGTAGGAGAGGGTGGTACCAACCTGAGACGGATGTCTAATGGCAAAGTAGTTGGAAAGGCTGATGCCCTGGCTTGCAAGATAGGCCAGGTTGGCTGTTTGAAGACAGGACTTGTTAGTAAGGATCCTGACTGTTGATGAAGGCAACTGGTAAGCAACTCACTGTCCTTGATGGCCTTGGAGTAGTCTTGGTTCTCTAGAAAGATCTGGACGAAGCGGTCAAAGGTCTTGCCGGCAACGATGGCGCGAGGAGCAAGCTCATGTTCGTTGGTCGTGGGGTGCGATGAGACTGCACCTGTGAGGGCGAGGAGGGCAAGAGAGAGGAGTGTCATGATATCTGTGGTGATAAATTGAACGATATGAGGAGAGAAGGCTGAGGCTGATTGTCTCTGCATAGATCTTTCTAGGCTATTGGGAGACAACCCGGAGAGCCACCTACCTATATAGTAACACCGCATTTGTGGGCATCAGGCCTCTGATCACAGCAAGTCCGAATACGATCATGTAGCGATAATTAGCCGATGAAGAAGACTTCATGACAAAGTCTCCGAGTCAAAGGCGGAACTGGCCACTGGTGACAACAGAGTGTCTTCCTCGAATCGATTCCCCCACACTTGGAGGCATCTTCATCGTGTCATACGTACTGAGCTGGTTGCACCTATAGTAGGTACTCCGTTGACTCTAGTGCATAGAGGTGGCAATCTCTACCCCTGCCAGCCTTTGGACAACTGCATTAGAGGTGTGGCAGATACTCCAGCTCTGCAACCCGATCACATATCGCTCATCGGATTTCCATTCTTGATCACCGAGATGGATGATGGAATGCTGTTTCTATGCAAGTTTGCATTGCAGCTCGATGTGGTGATTTCAGCCTTCATCGGGTTCGGCCAGTGCCACTCGGACTTGGAACCCACGTGTGCTGATCAAGGCCGGTTTCGTTATCAACGTCCCTTGGTCGAATACAACGGGTCCCGGGAACCAGCTGTTTCTTTCGGCGCTTCGTACTAATTAGTCTTCCAGTGCAGTCCTCATAATGAGGTCTCGAACATCGTGATGTGGATGATGGGTTGTGCAACATCCCGCGCTCTCATCGGTTTAGATGGCGTCGTAGACAAAGTTGGTTGCCGGTAAGCATTTCTGGACAAGCTCGGTTTTGACAATCTTGACAGCCATCCAACAGGAAATCTGTTATGCCCGAACGGCAAATGGCTGTGGTGGATGGGTTGCATCGAGGGCCAGACACATGCAAGTCATCCTTGACGAAAGAGGGGAAAGACCACATCGGATCTGTTCCAGGCTTGGATTTTGGTCTCCCTCGTGCGCGGATATCATGTTGGGTCGTCATGAAAAGTGGTATCCCAGGGCGGTCAAGTTGGTGGTTGTTGATATTGATCGGGTAGCACGTGTGGGCTGGGAATAGGGGTATTGGCCAAGAAAGCCAAGAAATGCCTCGTGCATCTGGTTTTGATCGTGGATGGTGGCTTTTGTGTTGCATCACTAGATCGTTGTCGGTGGGCTAAAACATGGGGGTTGCAAGCTGTCGGCCAGTACACTACAGCACTAACGGGGAGCGACCTTGGAAAGGGTGTGATGTGGAAGTGACCAATGAGACTCTAAATATTTGCTGCTGCACCTTGCATTCTTGACCCAGGCCAGAGACCATAAGCTGAGACAGGAAAGCTAGAACCGATGTATTTCCGAGCATGCTGTCTAACAGACTGAGATGTAAAACACTTTAATTCAGGCGCCAATCCACAGGAGAATACGCATCATATTCATGAAGCTGTATTCCTTTCTCTTGTTACTGCTGTCAGTATAAAGTGATACTCATTTTCCATGTCCTTGATAGCCCGTTTGCTTTAGTCAATTCACGTTGAAACATGGAGAATCTCACCAGCAAAGTCACTTCCCTCTTCAAGCCCCAATCTCATCCTCAACGTCATGGCCACGGCCCTGGGAGAGATACTGGGCTGCCCAAATACCAACCACTCTCCGACATGTCTATCGGGTCCAACTCTCCTACACTCTCACGCAGCTCTAGTTCAACAGAAGATACTCTTCACCATCCAGCCCATACCACGCCATCAAGGTCTCAAACAAGGGCAAAGGCGTCCACTCTTGAGTTTTCCTCCTCATCGGAGACTCTTGGCAGCCTTGGGGCAGCAGACATAATGACCCATCTCTCCCCGGAGCCCTCACCCAAGGCTAGCATGTTCAACTTCTCCATGAAGCTTCCAGCGCTGAAGCACTTCCTCTCGGACTTCACACTCGGCTTCGCTGATGGATTAACCGTCCCCTTTGCCCTCACCGCAGGCCTGTCCTCCTTAGGACAGACCAAGACCGTCATCTACGCCGGTATGGCTGAGATCTGTGCAGGCAGCATCAGCATGGGCATTGGCGGGTACCTGGCTGCCAAAGGAGAAAATGGGTCGGACGAGCATTCAGAATCAGCCTCCGCCGATGATGCCAAGGACGATGAAGCCCAAGAAGAGGAGAAGGTGCCACTTCACAAGATTAGAGCCGACCCGGAAAGTCCATATACTGATTCTGAGACCGAGAGGATAATTGCCATCTATCTTTCCCCTTTGCAACTACCCCCTTACTTGAGGGAGCAGGTCATTGCTCATGCGAGGCTGTCATCTCCAGAGATACTCGTCAAGTTCTCCACAGATCAGGATGAGCAACCTCAGCCTCGAGAGGAATCCCAACCACCTTCTGCCATCCTCTCAGGCCTGTCCATTTCCCTTGGATATCTTCTAGGCGGTATTCTGCCTCTTTTCCCTTACTTCTTTGTCGAGAAGGTCACAGACGGGCTAGCGTGGAGCTTTGGTGTCTGTGTCTTGGCGCTCTTTTTCTTTGGGTTTGGCAAGGCTTATGCGTTAGGGAGGTATAAGACCGTTGCCAAGAATGAGAGTAGGGGGAAGGATTCCGGGGCCAAGTGGGGAAGGATCAAGACCAGCATCTGGGAAGGCTTGCAGATGGTGATCTTGGGCAGTATAGCAGCTGGAGCAGCGGTGGTATGTGTGAGTGCATTCGAGAGCTTTGCTTAGTCGTCAGTAGATCTGGTTTCCAATTGTCGTATATGGGCTGTTAAACTCTGGATGCTTACAGAGGGATATGCTTGGATATGCTATCGGATATGTGTGTCGTTGGTAGTACAAGGGCATGAGAAATGTTTCGTCACTTTCGGTGGGTTAGCTGACAAGAAACTTATACGCTCTCATTTGTTGTAATAAGCTGAATTGGAAGAGGGATGGCAAATATAGGTGCTGTGCGAGCACACAAACTTCCATATTTGGAGGCGTGAGCTGAATCTAAGAGGGTTAGGGTGGATGATCAGAAATTGACTCGGCGAGATTAAAGCATGCAGAAGCCCGAAGAACTGCCCGCCCGAGGTCTCCCCGTCCCATGCGCCATACAACCTACTCATCCTGGAGCTTAGGAGATACGGAGGAGACATAAAAAATTGAGAAATTGCCCAAGAGGACTTTATTCAGTTGTGGGTTTGACAAATCATCGTGATCATGAAATCGTGCGGTGTTTCTGTCTCCGGTAGCATTTGCTGGTACTTTCTTAGGTGATGAGAAATCAGGGGTGGGCCCGGGCAGTGCCGGTTCGGCTGCAAACAGTTCCCGCGCGGGATTACTGAACCAAAGATTATTCACCTCCCATTACGGAGTAAATACGGGTACACACAGCGCCATTTTAAAGCCCCCTGATATTTTAAATGCGTGGTCAGTAATAAGTTATATGCATACATGCAGAAAAACCTAACTCAAATCATTGCTGATGATGCTTACGCAGCAGGAGTAGCAGGATATCCAAAATCCCGGACCCGCACCCGGCAACCCGGGCCCCCGCCATCACTTTGCCCCTCGTTCGCGTCATAGGGACCCCTGACAAATCGCCTACAGGGGTGTATGTACGCCATTACATCATGTATCCAGAATGATCGGCTCCACTCGGCTGCTGAGCGCGATTTGGTCGCTTTCCCTTCATCGACACAGAGCTTGCGTGCTTTTGCGGACACATTCCGATTGAGCAGACAAAAAAGTTTATAAACCTCAGTTTCCTGCCCCACAGTTTCATTTTCCCCTCCTCCCAGATGTCTTCAAGATTCTTCCTCAGATCAGCTTTCAAGCAACCTCCTCCATTACGAACTTCAATTCGCATACCACAACAACAAACACTCGCATCGCGACTTTTTTCCACCAGCTCGCCCAAAATGACTGTCCACATCTTTGAGACGTGAGTTTCCTACGCCTCTCCCGTTCACCCACCTCACCTCTCCGCTGTTCCACAACCATCGGGACATTTACTAACCACTCCTGGCCACAGCCATGACGAGTTCAAGCAAGCCATCGCCAAGCACGAGGTTGTCATCGTCGATGCCTTTGCGACGTGGTGCGGTCCCTGCAAAGCCATTGCTCCTCAGATTGCCCAGTAGGTCCAATTGTCTTCAATCTCTCCAACTGGTGTGTTGTACTAACCTTTTTCTCCCTAAAGATGGGCCGAGTCCCCCGAGTTCAAGGACAAGATCTACTTTGGCAAGTTCGACGTCGATCATCTTCCCGACCTCGCCCAAGAACTCGGAATCCGTGCCATGCCGACATTCATATTCTTCAAGGACGGTAACAAGGTGGAGGAGTTCTTGGGTGCCAACCCTCCGGCCCTGCTCAATCTTTTGAAGAAGCAGCTTCCCGCGGCTGCTGCGCCGGCGGAGGAGAAGTCTACCGAGGAGAAGCCCGCTGAGGAGTCCAAGTAAAGAGGAGAGGCTACGTGCTTCTCGAGGAACGTTATTATATACCCAGCAGAGGGAGATAAGAGGCGGGAATCAGGCATAAAGGGAGAGACATGGCGGGATTAATGGTGCTCCAGCTTTCCCCTACCTGTCTTGTACGATAAGGAGGATACATGCCACCTATCCTTGGCGTCACAGCCTGTGACGTGGAGTGCAACTAGAGCGTGGGCAGTTGAGGGCTAGTGCAGCTGTGCATATAACTTAGCGGGGCGGCGTTGGTCATTGTTAAGCTGTGGTGACGCTTAAATATTCTCCGGCCTTCTTAACGTAAACTTTCTCCCAATATATTACATGGATTTCCACATGACAGTTGGTATCTATCTTCCCTCTTTTTAAGCCGGGCTGAGCATTTGAGCGTTTGGCAATGCTCGACATCGCCTGGCATCGGATTTCACCCAGGTGGTTTTGTGGACCGAGGAGCGAGTTGCAGTTATGACAGCAGCCAACGAAAAGACTGAAAGGGTTATTTGAACTGGATTCGGGTACGACTGAGGGTCGGGGTTCAATATGCTCGTTGCTGTGGTTGTAAGTTGCAGGTATCCGGAGCCTCGACTTCCCTTTTCAGCTTCTTCCAAAAGACAGAGCGCCACACACGTGTTGCATGCTGCAGGATAATGGAGGGACCTCTTGGATCATGTAGGCTCTGCTTCAAGTTCAGCTGAACAAGTTGCACGGAAAACACTCATCAACGCAAAGTCGATCCCGCGATTTCCATCTTCGTTCACAATAGTTCTGTCAAGACGAGGCCAATTGACCTGTGACTCCCCGATTTTCCTGACTCACTGAGTCGGTTCGCAACCACCACATCTTGCGAAATCGTGCGGCCTCCCGACCGCCCAAACCCCTCATTCGACACGATGCGGCTTGTCAACGTCGAATCCCTGCGACTCGAACTCTTTTACGGCGATCCAACCGAGCCATACGCGGTTCTCTCTCATACATGGGGCAAAGAAGATGAAGAGCTGTCCTTCCAGAACATGCAGCATCTTGAGGCGCAGGACACTGCGCGCAGGGCTAAGCTGGACGGAACATGTGCTCAGGCCCGCAAAGATGGCTTCAAGTACGTCTGGATTGACACTTGCTGCATCGACAAGACGAACGCGGTCGAGCTAAGCGAGGCTATCACATCTATGTTCCGGTGGTACAAGAAATCGAGAATGTGCTACACGATCTTATCGGATATAGGAGAGGGACAGACGGACCGAATCAGCAAGAGCAGATGGTTTACAAGGGGCTGGACGTTGCAAGAGTTGCTAGCCTCACCCAGGATGACCTTCTTTGATTCGACTTGGAAAGTTCTGGGGACCAAGCCATCGCTTTCAGGGCCTATCATGGCAGCCACACAAATACCCCATTATATCCTGACGGGTATTGCGAGCTTAGACTCTGCAAGCATCGCACAAAAGTTCAGCTGGGCTTCGACACGGACTACAACAAGACCGGAGGATATGGCCTATTGTTTGCTTGGGATCTTCAATATTGTGATACCACCTTTGTACGGCGAAGGACTAACAGCCGCCTTTGAAAGGCTCCAGGAAGCTATTATGAGGAATACGCATGACGACTCGATCCTGGCCTGGGGTCTGGCCGACGGGAGCGACGTGCAACCTTCCAAAGACAAGGGTCTTCCAGCTGTCTCGGGAGGTATTCTTGCCGCTTCGCCTTCGGTATTCAAAGGGTGCGGGGATATTATCCAAAGAGGACAGACCGAAACCCGTATTCGTGTTTCGGAGACTATTTGGGGGACAATACCCATCAGCATTTGTTTCCAGGCGGACGACAATACTAGCACATTTACCCATGGATATCTGTCATGCGGTCCAAGACGCGATCCGTCGAAGGTCATTGCAGTTCCCCTGGTTCGATGTAGCGAAGAGACTGGTGGCTTCCGAGGTTCGCCCGTTTTCCTACGACCTCGGGATTCCAATACAGTCTGCCTGGTAAAGCCGGGTCCCAATCGGACACTGGAAGCCATTTTGGCTCGCAAGGACCGTGCTCCAGATCCGGTCCACACAGAATTGAAGTCCTACTGGTTTTACTTGCCTGGCCCATACCCTTTAAACACTGGTATTGAAGAAGTATACCCAGCGCAAAGTTACGAAGAAGAAACAGCCATGATCAGGACCTCATCTGACTCGGTGGACAAATCCGCAGTCTTTCTTATCAGATTCTCGTACAAACCCCCAACTATGAGTCGGGTTCAACGATACCTTCTGGGACTGGAATTCTACAAGGAGTCAGCACTCGGCGGAAGGTTGCCGAGGGCAAGCCTCTACTTTGATGACCCGTCTGACCGACCCGTGCCGCTTTCGAAAGTATCCGAGATGTGGTCAAGCCTGTCGCTATCAGGGACCTCTGAGATCCATTTGTCTAACGAACTAATGGCGATCGAGGTTCGAGTCTCAGAAGACAAAATCGCTGGCCAGCCTCTCTGGGTCGTCAAACTAGACGAAAACAATAAACACCGAAGAAGTATTCGGCTTATACCCAGGGGCTGGCCCAATATATCTGACCAGATCAGGTTGAGAACGCAGGGAATTGCCCTCCTGCAGCACTTACGAGAGGGTGCAGCTTTGACCGACCAGTTTGACCGACTGGAGTCGGACAGGGAGCGGGTCATTCAAGAAGAAAGTACAATACTCCGCGACCTCAGCACAGTGCGTGCCAAGATCAAAGCACTCGAGGTTGAGGCTCAGCGTCTCGAGGATGGACTGAAGGTCATTGATCAAGAACGTACGAAGGTTGCGGATTCGATCGACAATTATAATACCGTAATTCACAAATTTGCCGAAACCCAGAAGACTATCCCACCCGACGGCTGGCTTTCCGTCGGCCGAGGGACAAAATATCATGGCTATGAATGGGAGAGGGTACGACGATTAGAAAATGAAGGAATTGTCGCCCACATGATGAAGTTTCATCCTCTGATCAGGGAGGGCAAAAAGCTAGTTTGGGTCCCGGGGATGACGCTCCTCATGTATGCAGCGGCTACCGGGCACAAGTTCCTTGTTAACATGGCGTTAAGTTATGATGATGATATCGAGGCCAAAGACGCCGACGGACAGACCGTATTCGACTGGGCCAGATTCAGTGATGGTGACCCATCGGCCGTGATATCAATTCTGGACGAGCACAGATCCCAAAAAGACCAAAGTAACGCAGTGGAAAATCAGGACACTAAGCCAAGGATCGTTGAGGAAGAAAAGCGTGTCTTGCAGTCAAGAAGACCGCCAAGGCTCAGCATTCCAGGGCCAGGCCGTAGCTCGCCTCACCTCCCTCTCGATTCACCTCCCCCATCGCCTCGGAAAGTCGTTGGAGAGAAGCCCCCCGGGCAGGCACAAGATCCCCAGGCTACGGCGAGACCACCGTCCCGGAAACCAAAGTCAGCTCCCCGCTTGCACACATGAATAATTGGAAAACCGCCAAGGTCTTGGGAGTCCCGCTTAGTGAATTCGATAAACGCTGTCAGTTTCAAACGTCTGATAACAACTACGCTACTAACGACGAAGTCGCCCCCCGCCTCCTCACGAAAAACCTCACGATAAACGAGAAAAGGGCGAAATTTAAAGCGGCACAAGCCAAATACGGAGCACAAAACAATATTAAGCCGGATTTAAATATAATATAGAGTAGAGGAATAGCTGAATCTGGGGCTATCTTTTAGTATAGGTTATATCGTGGATAGACCTAAAATAGTATTATAGCGTATATTATTGTTTAATACTAAACACTCGTAGAGGGCCAACTTTCAATCGTAACTTAGAAAGATATCTAGCTTTCTAGTGTGTATACTAAAACAAACCTTATACAACTAGACGAAGCCCTATTCAGATGCAAGAAGTACTGTCACGATATGTATATAACCCTTGATTTCAAGTGGCGTTCGACTTGAAATTCTACATCCTTTTGAAGAAAGGGGGTCCGTAGCCTAGTAACGCCGACTTGAAATCAAGGGTTATATACATATCGTGACAAGTACTAAAGAATTTGCTAAATTAGGGCTTTATTTTGGTATAGGTTTTATCCTGGCCGGGCTTGAGATGGCTATATAATGCTATGTTGAAGTTGAGTTTAAACAAAATTGTCAATTTTGGGAGGATGGGGCGACTTCGTCGTTACTAGTGTGGTTGTTATCAGACGTTTGAAACTTACAGCGGATATGCAGCAGCAGCAGCAGCCCCCAAACCCAGGATAGGACTAGGAAGAAACAGAAAGATGAGGTGAAAGAATTTAAGAGGGGTCAATACGCAGAGTGCCTTGCCTTGCGAGATATTGGAAAAGAGAGTATTCAAATACAGATCAACGCCTTAAAGGGAAAAATTGAAGAAATGTGCATATATAAAGCATACTTGGCCAGCATCTCGAGTCCGTTGTCATAAGCAGCGGTATAGAAACACTTGACTTCAAGCCTCATTTAGAGAAACTCCAACACATTATCAACCAACCTTGCTCTCAGCTTCAGGTTTGTGTCTATCATGACACTGTCCCACACAGCCACTGCCCCCTCCTTTGACTCTCTGCCCGCACTGTTCCCGGTCGACTTCCAGGGAGGTGCTATTGTCTCCAGGGTATGATTTTCCAAATCACTCCAAAGATACGCCAACACGTCTAACTCAGCAGCCATGGCACCAAAGTAGTGCTGCGGACCATATCTCTCGTTCCCGTGGTGTCTCTCCGGCTCGTAGTCGACCTCGCCCACCTTGATCCACGGTATATTCTGATTGTGACTTGTCGTGCCAGAGGCAGTAGTCGCACTTGTTGGCTGCTGACCACCACCGTTCCGGAACTGCGCCAGGACCTGTTGGTCGACGTAGAGAAAGACTAGGGATTTATGATACAGGAACCCATGCTTACGCAGCGCAGCCTTGTCGTCGTCGTAGTAGTAGTCGTCGCCTACGTTGCCAGTAGCTGCCGCCGCCGCCTTCTTCTCGGCCTTGGCGATTTCTCGAACCTCTCGCATAATCTTGTCGTTGAGTGCCGCCTTGTCGTCCTTGATCTCGAGGCGGAACTGCGCGACCAGTTTCTCACCAGCGGCGACGAATTCCTCGTCAGGCGGATCGCCGCCCCAAAGAGACGGGGACGGCACGATGGACGAGCGAATTTCCGAATTGATCGTCTCGATCAAGGCCTGCCAGAGCAGTTCTGGTCCGAGTCCGAGTCGTCGTCGGCGGGGTAGACGGTCCGGTAGACGGTGAAGCCCCAATGGTGGAGGGGTTGGCCAGGTGTTCCGTCGCGGCGCAGCCGGCGAAGGCGGCGCTGTACTTCCTCGAGGCTTGACATGTTGGATTGATTGCTTTGGGATTTTCTGTTTCTGCTTGGGTGTTGGTGTGGTATTGATTCATCAATGGACAGAAAGGTCAGGTGAAGGGGAAAGGAAAATTCAATCTTGTTGGTTGTTCATTGCTGCTTCCCGCCTTGTTGACAAGAGAGTGGATCTGTGCTCTTATTGGCGGAAGCCACTCAAGGTGGGGATGGATTTCTGCCTGCTTAGGCACACTTACACCCCTGAATGTCAGCTCCAGACACCAATTAAAAAGGGGACGGGCAGGCCATTTGCTGTACTACATAGGGGAAAGAAATACATGATAAAACACGCTTGTCATATTTAGCCGGGCGGTTAGTCGACATGCCGCCGTCAGGCTGCCGTTGGCTCTTGTTTTCAGGGGTAACCTTGCGGTAGGGTTATGGTTCAAAGACAATCCAACAAGTTAATGATTACCGTTATCCAAAGGTATAACTGTTAACAGGGTAGTTGTACCGTCCGTGGTGGACCGTGGCGCCTGAGGAAATCGTTGCGTGCTATCAGTGGAAACGAGGGAAGCTTCCTTTTTGTTGCAGGCTGCTATGTGAGGCTGGGATGTATGCATGAGAGCTAGTCACGGTAATTTAGCATACTAAAGGCATTCATTTAATCTATATAAGGCATCTATACCCGCTAGCTATTTAAGCCACCTATTCTCTAACACCAGTTCTAGTATATGAGAAGGCTGCCAGTGGTGCCTGTATGAGAGCAGTGGTGCCTGTATATGGGACCATTGGTGTCTGTTAAAGCCGCACTCCTGGAACCTTATCGCGTCTGAAAGCTGCAATATACGCAGCCATCATGGCCTTGTTCCCATTCGGCTTCGGGTGAAACGGCCTGGACGACCACCCGAACCCCGACTGTGAGTCGACCTCGACGGGAGAGTCGTGGCTAGGTAAGTCCTGCTCGTCCAGGTCATTCCGATCGTGGACAGACAGGGAAAGTAGAGGAAACGGACCATCCTCCGCGTCGGGCGGCTTGCCCATGCGCATGACACCATTATCGGAGTACTTGAGGTTCATGCTCGCATCTTCGTCTTGCTGCGAATCTGTTTCCTGACGGCGGCGATCCACCGCCGACAGGTTCCCGTTCTTCCACGATAAATTCCACAGCCACACGTCGGCGCTGTACCAATGGTCGTCAAAGCTGTGGTTTGGCTCACAGAAGCGGTGGCCCTCGAATATGTCCGAGATGGGTACGTAATGCAGGGTGAAGGTCCTTGTCGACGGGGGCGGTTGATACCAGGTGATGACCTTTTCTTGGACGTCGTTGAACTTGCCGACCAGCTCGTTCATTTCGCGGCGCAGTGCTTTGACGAGTTTTGGGGAGCCGGTGCTGAACCAGCGCGCAAAGGTCCAGCCGTCGCAGGCGTCGGTCTCGGCGTTGAAGAATTTGACGTAGGAGCTGACGTAGAAGTCCAAGCGCGTCGAGGGATTAGGTTCCCTGTTGCTGAAGCCGAAGGCGTAGTCGATTGTTTCCCGGAATTTGACTTCTAGACCTTGGGGGTCATCAATGAAATCCCGAGCCTGTTTGAGGTATTTCTTGCACCAGCCTGTGCCATTTGGATCGTTGTCGTAGTCTGGACCCCAGGGGCCGCCGGGGTCCGGCTTGTATATGCAGGCTCGGGCTATGTCGCCGAAGAAGCCGTCGTTACCGCCAAATGTGCCAAGGAGCAATTGCGGCCTGGCCTTGGTGCGCCAAAACCTGTAGCGAGTCAGGTCTAGTTGGCGGGGGATGTCATCCATCTTTGTTCCACCGCAGGCGACAAAGCTGAACTGTTGAGTGCTATCGATCCAGGAACTGGCGTCATAGTACATCAATGAACCGTAGGCTTGGTTCGACCGGTAGCAATACTCCACGTCGGACCAAGGGGCCAAGCTCGTACCGTAAGAGTAGGAGACTCCTGAAGACCACGAGTCTCCGATTACTGCCCAATAAAAGTTGTTTGGGTTGGCCGGGGAAATTTTAGGATCAGCTGTTGTTGTTGTTGCTGTAGGCGCGAGGAGGCTGGATGGGGTGGCGATGGTGCTTGAGTGGCAGTCATTTCCTGGGCCACCGTCGGGAGTGAAGGTGGTGAAGGGGACCTCATCAAACCAGCAGGTGCAAAGCCCATCGTTGTTTTCCAGGCTGGGGAAGCTGCAGGAGAGATCAGGCTTCGGTGTTGTCTCTGCTTGGGGCGGGGAGAGGTCATCGACACCCAGAAGAGGCTTGGCGGCTGCCCCCGAGAAAAGGGCAGCCGTGACCCAGGCGACAGCGGGCAGAAAGAACTTGTATTTCATGATGTGCAACCGTAGATCGCTGACTGGTCTGGTGGATGGGAAGATTGTAGAGACAGTATCCGTGGAGAATTGCAAGGTGTCTGAGGTGTCCAGATCTCAGGGTGTCGAGAAGTTTAATGAGCTCAAGTCCTCATCGCCCTCATCTTATACTTGAGTCTAGAGTCAGGGGTAGCTTACCGCATCCTTGTTACTTGGTCAGGGCTCCGCGATTTACGCCGATTTAAGGAAATTATAAAAAGTCAGATGATATCAACGAGCCACACTTTCCCCTAACCTTCAACAACACATATTACCTAGCCCCTTAATGTATGGACTCTTTCCTTTGAGTATGTACAGTTTTACGGTCTGCCCCGTCCAAGACAGGGCAAGGGCTATATGTCAAGATAACCAGGAATAAATGGTGGAACAAGGAGCTATTTAGCGCCGTGGATGGCAGCCGGTCATCAAGCTGAGGTGTGGCCGGAGGCCGAGACCGTATGGTTCCGGAGCTCGGTAATCGGTATCCCCTGGTATCAATTCGTCCTAACCTGGAATCTGATCAGTGACCATTGCGGCATGCGGGGTGGGCGGTCAAGCAAGCAGTCGTTGGTCTATGCATCCGATCTAGGCCGTCATTTCCTTGCATCAGGAGAAATAGTCTTGTACCACAGAGATATCTCCGATGGTCATACCCCACCAACAAACAAATCTCTCTCACCCCTTGTCCTTCTTACACCTTCGCATTTTGTATCCAGAACCACCAACACCACAGCGAACATCGCCCAACTTGTACCCAAAGCAAGAATCACGATGCCGTCATTTATACCACAAGGAGGACCGCTCCGCGCGGGCATTACCCTCATACTCGGTCTCTGCACGCTCTATATCCTCTGTGTCACAGCCAGAGCCCAAATGCACCAACAACCACTCTTCGGTCATCCCCCGACAACTCCTATATCCGATAACCGAACGTACAGTGTAAGCTTTCACCTCGCTTCGTCCTACGGCGCCGCGGCCGTGATTATTTCAGGTGACTCCGAACCCGACGCCAACCTCCAAACCTACACCTTCACCACCGCCGGCTCCGACACGTACAAATCCACCATGTCCCGCCTCTCCTTGCATTCCTCTGAACATCTAGCACCCCCCTACGACTCCATGCAAGATTACTTCGATGACGTACCGAGGGCTCTCGCACGTCGGGCGCTCAAAAGAGTCGGCCTCCCCTCCAGCGGGGACGTCGGCTCCCTCAGCACTGTGATTGTCTCCCTGGTCGAGCAAATCCGCTCCGCCCTAAACATCACGGTCGCCGACGCCGTCATAACCTCTACCCATCTCCACGCACTTTATCAAGATGACCTATACGACATCGCCCAGTACGCCAGGTTCCAGTACGTGGAGCCCAAGAGGCTTTACCAACCCATGCTGTGGGAGACGGGCGCGGCGTGTGCGGGCCACGGTCTGAATCTCTGTAGGGATTTCCGCAACACCACGGCCTGCTACGATGAGGACCGCACAACCCCTGTGATCAACGTCCTCGAGGTGCATTACTCGGCCACGGCGCTGACCTCCTCCATCGCAAGGATGTATGGCCCCACGTCGGCCTTCGAGGACGACACGCGGAGGGTAGAGGATTTCAAGCTAGGAGGCGACGCTCGTGCTGGCTACAAGGGCGGAGACGAACAGTACTGGTCTAACGTCAAGGAGGTCATTATAAGACGAATGCTAGAGTACCAGGCCACAGGAAGACCCGATTTGGTCATTCTGACAGGGGACGAAAATGTCGATAATGACAAGTTCAGGGCAGTGTTGGACGACGCTCTGAAGGAGATTATGGGTCCATTCGCGCCGCCACCATGGGTACTCGACGACGATGCCATGGTTATTGCCGCCAAGGGGGCCGCCGAGTTGAGGAGGAGGGGGGTCCGAGTGCCAAAGGATAATTAATAGGACGGTGATTCCACTTGAAATTGAGAATCTTGTTTGTTTTGATAATATTTCTCCGGGTCACTAGATTGCTTCCTAGCTGCCAATATCAATACCGAGTCCCGATATTTACTTGAGCTTGAGTACTGTAGTTGATGTTGGCGAAAAGTCTATTGTTTCTTGCCAGCTACTACACAGGACATATTCCCCGAAACAGGATTCTTAAAAAGAACTCCCCAAGTCGCCCCTTAGCTTCTACTAATGGGAGCAAATTATGTCCACGAACCAGGACCCTAATCGACGTAGACCCTGACTACCTGGTTCCAAGCGTTCTTGGTGGCGTTTGAGATCAGCTTGGCCTCCCTCCTTGGGGCCGACCACGCAGTGTATAGTTCAATCCGTGCAAATGGACGTTGTGCAACCCCCCTCATGGATATCGATCATCACCTTTAATTCCTATCATATATCAGTACATACTCGGTATAATTCCACACATCCACCAGCAGGTCATCACGAAGAGCACGCATCCCCACGATAACCAGTCTTTCCCCCAGCACAACCAACACCCAGCCAATGCCCATCTGCGACATGAATCTGGGTGTCGTCCACGAAGAAACTTCTCACCATCTGTCCATTCCTACTTGCGCCAGGCCTTGGACTCATCGCCAGTCACTGCGGATGAGTTGATCAAGGTCCTGGAGACAACCCAGACGCTCGGCATACCATCGCCCCCAATGTCTCAGCCATCGTTAGGACCTCGGCCTATGCGCGAGGGTGACACCCTCTGCGTTCTGTCGGACAGCAGGCTGCCAATGATATTACGGCGGTCTGCAGGAGAGGAATGGAATGTGTTGGGACCATACTATACACATGGTGTGATGCGTGGAGAGGTTGTAAAGGCTAGTCCTGGAAAGACAAAGGACGTAGTTCATTTCTGTTTGATGTGATGCCAATGGTTTTATTCCTATCAATTCTTAGTGTGATATCTCAGACTGAGATGGCTTGAAAACTCTAGCTTTCCTATTTTCATGTCAGCATTGCAAGCTGTCATTCATATCCAAAATTCCAACTCGTTGTATAAAGCTAAATGACGTCTTGGCAACCAGCTCCTTTCCGCATGACGTTTTGGGCATGGCCATATGTTTCATCCAGACAAAAGAAACAAATATCTGTCGTCTTAGCATCAGAGCCGACCCTTTTGAACGGCCTGGTTATTTCCACTGTCCCTCTGGTTATTTCTACAGTCTTGGCATTCGATCCTTGGTGAGAAAGGCCGCACCGCTACAAATTCGCCGCGATTTTTGGGCACCTACCTCTTACAACTATACAGCTATATACCCTTCCAACCTTATATACCTACGGGTTATACCAGCAATTCACCACTACATTACTTATCAATAGCCTCATTTATAGTACTTTCTAAGCCCTTAAGTCACGAATTAGCTGGTATTTTTTATTTTAAATAGTTAATATACTGTAAATAGCAGGTAGAACGTTCCCTTGAACAACGGAGTATTATAATAAATACGGTAGGTGGGCAGGGTAGGTAACTATTACTTAGGTTGTAATCAGTTACTTGTAAATTAATAAAATAGCGTTTTTGAACAAATTAAGTGAATTCGAGTATTCAGAAAAGATTTAGTTGATTTTTCAGTTTAATGGAGGGCAACATTGACTGAAAGGTGGTTGCCAGGAACTTGCTAGCAAAATTGTGGCGCTGCGGCCTTTGTGCGCCTTGGATCAAATGCTAAGACCGCGGAAATAACCCGAGGGATAGTGGAAATAACCGGGCCGCTTTTGAAGACCGAAATTGCTTTCATCTCGATTATTTAAAAGCTCCATTATTATAACAAGTAGAAAGTCTCCTCGGCCAAGCCACTGCCAGACGTGCCACTGCCAGAAGTCCTGAACTTTCCAAGCTCAAGGGTGCTCATCTCAAACACACCCAGGCGCTTATAGTGACACATGTATCCGTCCCCATTACCACCACCTTTTGGCATCCCTGGAGTTTCTACCAGCTGCACAATGAGTCCCGACGTTCGATAGCCATCAAGGATGGGAATGATAAATGTCGGTGGCTGGTTGTCGTCCGGTTCAGAAGGAGGAGGAGGAGCACAGTCAAAGAAGCAACTGGCGTGTAGATCTGGATCCTTCGAGTTGTCCAAGGTGGGGACCATCATGAAGCTTTCTTCCTGGCGGCGAGCACGGTGGGTTTTCTTTACCCACCTACTTGCCACGATGAATACTGGTATGAGCGGGCAAAACAGTATCAAGAACAGTGGCTCGAGGAGTCGATCGTATGCCCAGTACAAAGCGGAACTGACACCAATGCGGTCAAAGATGAATTTGAACTTGCTGGATGTTATCTTGACTGTGGATTGTATCTTGCGGGCTGTTCCCTTGGCTGTGAATTGTGCCCTACGGACTGCTTTATTGACCGTGGATTGTAATTTGATAGTAGTGGTTATTTTCATAGCCTCGACTGGTACCTCGGGCCTCATTTCCTCGGTCGTGGATTGGATTTTCAAACCTGGACCCTGTGTAATCCAGACTCTGAGGACGTGCCCCGAGGCCCCCAGTCGAGGCATTATGCCCTTATGGTAACAGCCGGCTGGGTTTTGCTCAACGTCTGGGATTTGGATAGAGCGAATGATCGGAATGCCTTTGAACCGACCGGAATTGAACTCGATAGCGCAGTCCAACGATGCCCACGACCACGACGGGGCTCTGGTGTCGGCTGGTCTGTTCACCGTACGGCCCGATGCTATCCAAAGAAGCGACGCAGGCAGCTTGTCGTCCAGCCAAAGACCGGCACAGTATCGACGGCCGGTTGATTCATGGATCTGGGAGGCCAGGCCCTGTAGTGCCACGAGTCTATCCGACATATTTGTGAAGTTGTTGGTAGACGCCGCATAACGCCGCAGAAGAACGGCCCAGAGGTCGTTAATGGCAGTGACATGCCTTGATGGGTCGAGCAGCTTCTCCAACCTGCGCTTCTCAACCTCGAACGAGGTGAAGCGGTCGATGAAGTTCTCACTCGTCTTTCCGCTGGGCCAGCTCTCGGCCGCTTGGATCTCTTGGCAAGCCCAAAGCATTTGTGTTTTCCCAAAGATGAGCAACCGCGACGACAGCATCCGTTCTTGAAACACCCATCCTCTTGTGTACCATGCTGATTGCCGAACTTCTTGGTCAAATATATCCTTGAGAAACCGCGGTCTTATGTAGAAGCGGTGCTTGGAGGCGGCAGGGTTGAGAGGGTTTGGGACCGGACAAGGTCGAACTTGGTACTGGTTTCTTGTTGCAAAGCATCCGGCCTCATCTTCCCCGCTATTTGCTGCGGCAATGGTACATGTGGCAAAGCCGTAGACCTTGGACATGACTGCCGACTCTCGAGACCAATCATTAAAATCGCCCTGTACAATACAAAGGGCATCTACCCAGAGGTATTCCAGACCAATACTTCGACAAGTCTTGACTGCTTCTTGCAAGGTCTTGGAGAGCTCACAGAAGGCAATGGATTCGTGGTACTGTTCGATCTTCGCCGAAGTCAGGCAGAATTGGCTCTGGTCACCCCAGCGGTAACTCAGCGCTGCGTACGAGACCAGTCCCAGGTTGTCCTGGGCGGTGGAAACTAAACGGAGTCGGGAATATGGCTCTGAGCCGACGTAAAGTAGTCTTGTTGGTAGCCAATCTGTCGATCGCGCATGGGCATGCGCTGAAGAGAGACAACGTGGGTGGTTTTCGAGGCAGTTTCGAAGCCAATGCTTGGCAAGGCGCATGTTTTCGGGCGTGCCTGTGGATAATTGATGTTCAAGATTTATTTGTGCGATAGCCTCCGCTTCATCATCTGATCATGATGATATTGGAGATCAGTAACGCACACCGGATGAAACTCAACAAGGACATTTCAGACGCTTACCCGTATGTATTTCCAAGGGTAGCACTATTGAGCTGTGAAGATAGTCTGCGAACACCATGCAGAGCCAGAACTCGATGGAACCATCGGTCAGCTCCTCGGCATCGGAGCTTAGAAGCTTTGAGAGGCCATAATTGGTCGGGTCCGTCTGAGCCTGGCGGGTGGCGTGGGCAACTTGCACATGATCCTCGTAATCACCATTGAAATCCAGCGCTGGCCAAACAGGCTCATCCCCAAATCTCGCCCAATCATCATTGAAGACCTTGAGGGCGAATTGGACGGGCGCCGAGTGGCCTTCAATGGACAAGCGTCCGTCAAAGGGGTGCGACCCGCGACTTGGCCTCCGCCATGCTGTGTCCACAATGTCGCAGAGATGACAGCTCGATTGCTCTTTTGTCAGCGCCCCATATTGCAAGTGATAGAAGGACCCATAAGTAAGTGCTCTCGTCTCGGAGAAGATTCTTTGGCAGCCAGAGCAAAGCTTGAAAGGCGATGACGCCATACGCCTGAAGGACGAAGCGCAAGACGCGATTGAGACAACCGTTAACGGAAACTTGGAGGGAAAGGAGAGCTACGCGGCTACCCGGCTGAATGGCTTTGTAGTCGGATCTCGGCCGTCAAGATGGTGCACCTTGAACTGCCACAGCAAATGACCAGAAGGTCAGAGGCCGCCTGACGTTGAAATTGGATTTACCTTGGCCAGAGGGCTAGGCCTAAATGGGCCTGAAATCATTTTGCGGCTGAACACGACCGTCTGTCCATGAGTGTGGACGTGAGAGTTCTTGGCATTCATTCTTGCCTCTGCTGCACCGAGAGCCTGCCTTATTTTCGCGCAGCGGGATCCACAAATCCACGCAGCCGCTGGGTGGACAGCTGTTGTGGTAATTTTGGCCGTGGTATGGAAGGAACATTTGTTTTCCTACCTGAGACATGCGAGTCTCGTAGTACGTCCTTATCGCCTGCATGGCTTCACAAGGAAAACATATGCCATTGACTTTTCAGAGATGCTGAAGACATGGTTCCTAAAAAGGCAAAGTAAGGGCAAGGAAAAGGGTCCCCAACTTTACTTTGAAGCTATTCCGAGCTACCTTTCTTTCTAAAAGCAAACCAAAGAAAGCAACTGATTCGAAAATTGGGCTGTTAAATGATTTTCACACGCCTTCAACAGCGTCTTTATACACATATAATTAATCTCTTGGATACGTTTAAAGGACTAAAGATACGCAATTAAGGGGAGGCTATAGGGGCTAAGAAGTTTAATTTTCTAAGCCGTATCGCAAATCTTTCTAAGACCCATGTTGTGTTGTGATCATGCGTTGTGTGATTTTTACTTTGTCCTTTCCTGGTTCACTTGGTCTTGTTGCGAACACCAATGATGATATAGGGAGTCATGAGAGTGAAGCGGTATCTGAAGATAATTACTCTGTCGACACTACATTTCTTGAGCTACTTGGGTATCTAGAGTTGGTTTCTCGGAAAATCTGACCCGTCATCAATCCCCTCAGCGCCTCCAACCAATATGCCCATATTCATATACCCTTCGATCCCATCTGAAGATCAAGGGCCAGATACTTGAGGCCGCTGTCAGCATGGCACGGCTGTATGAAGTTTATGTCCTTCAGCACCCTTGCTATAGATTGATACCGCCGGAGTCTGATGCTCGTGGGGAGTTGAGACAACATGGGGTAAATCAGGTGAGTCTTTGCCACGCCCGATATGCCCAGTAGAGCTGGTTGAGCCACCTGACCAAAGCCCCAGCGGGATGTGTCCCGGTTGGGCTTACCACCAAGGCTGGATAAGGGCTCAGGATGGCCATCCCGCAGCCATCCTCAGAAAGCACCTGGAATCTCTCACGGGCCTCAAGTATCGAGATGGGGGTTTCCTCGTCTTCCTTGCGGAGGAGGTGCCGCGAAATGTTGTCGGGGTTTGATATCTCCTTGTAGATGGCGTAGAAGCTCTTCAGGGCTCTGTACATGTGGCGGAGGCTTGAAAGACCCCAGCGACCTTGGCCATACATGCCGCTCTGTTTGTCCATCCACTTGGTCATGACCGTGTCCAGCTCAAGCACCACGAATATTACTAACACCATTACCATTACGGGCACACTGGCTTGGTGCCGTAGAGTCTCAGCCAGGCTGCGACCAGCCAGAAGGTTGGGTGCAACAAAACAAGTTAGATAGAAAAAAGCCATCCACCCAAACGTTCGGGCAATCCGTTGAGGCCACGGCACAAATCTGTATCGCTCCAGGAGCTGTCTGCCGATCCTGTCGATATCGATGGCCTGGAAGGAGGGGGTCGTCTTTGTTGATCGGCGGAACTTCTGATACTCTGAGGCCCAGTTCTTCGTTTGGGTCTGTGAAGGCGACTTCAACAGAATGACGTCGGTGCGCCTAAAAAAGTGTCTGAAAGCCGGGGGCATGTCTTCTCTGGTGATTGCTACTATCGGCACGTGGGAAGAGGACTCCGAGGAAGCCATGGGCTTGTCTGAGCTGCTGCCCGTGTCATCCTGACTTGTGGGCGAGTCAAGCTGTGTCTGCTCGATCACAGGGAAGATATCATGACGACGTAACGAGAAGAGGTCACGACGACCTAATGTGATGCGTGAAGGCATGGCCAAGTCCCAGGTCGTTGTAACGAATATGTGGATTTCGGTTGTGTTCTGGGTTGTTATTGCTGCTGTTGTTGCTTCCGAAGTTCCGAGAAAGATCTTTTCCGGCCAAAGCTTTGGAGTATGTGTAGGAGAAAAGTTGCAAGGTTGAAAGGGGATCTGAATGTGCCCTTATATACATATGCGGGAACGTACATGGGCTTTTTAAGTTCTCGTTTGTGCGGGTCCTTATTTTCTCACACCTAAACTGATAATTTCAGGTGTGGTGATTTGATATCTTACCCAAACTCAGCTCGAGTCCCCACCAAGAACCTTCTCTGTCAAGTCCAAGTTTATTGGGCGTTGCCTTTCAGATTATGGGTCACATCATGGTTTCAATGTATCACGAGAGTTCCGAGTCAATCCAACAAAGTTAAATATCGTTTTACCACGTGGAAGCAAGCCTACATATATCCTCCGGTTAGTTGCAAGCTATGATGTCTAAAAGCCTCTGTCTTCGAATTGCAACTCTTCAGTTCCCATCGCATCATCGGGACACTGAAGACTTCAAATTCACGGCTACGCTTTCCAGATCCGGGTCTCTATTTCCCATCTATTTAAAGTTTGGGTCTAATAAACAGGCACCACTACTTTCATATACAAGCACCAGACCAATTAACCTTTCCAGTCCAATGAAGGCATCGATTCGAGCCAGTCAGGGTATTTATTCGAGCCAGTCCAGGTATTTATTCGAGCCAGTCCAGGTATTTATTCCAGCTGGTTAAGGCCTCCGTTCTTATCCAGTCAAGGCATTTATTCCAGCCTCAAGGCCTCCATTCCAGTCCAGTCAAGGTAATTATTTCAGCCGGTCAAGGCCTCTATTCCAGGAGACAAGGGTATTTATTCCAGCAGGTAATCTATTTTCGAGGGAAATTTTCCTCCTATTTTGGCCGCCTCCAACGTATCTTTTTAACAAAACTAAAAACCCACCCCCATCTGGCCACATAGCTCTGTCGGCTTTTGCCTCACTACACCTTGGCATTAATGCCGAGAGTTTTATTTTCTGAAAATAAAATCACGATTCTTCTCAAAACCGCCACTAATTTCCTCCCTCTTATCGCCACCGCAGTCAATTCTACAGCTAGTATTATCTGATTGGAGCCGTTTTTGGCCGCCCATTGCTGATATATAGTGTATCTCAGTTCGTAGTGTGTACCAAAGTACTGGATATATATCTGGTCGGGTATTTCCAATCAGCACTATTACTTAACAGTACTGTACAGTGCAATAATACTCTATGTATTGGTGGATAGGCTCGCAGTCGAAGTCCGCCATGTTGATCTGAAAGAATGTGCCTTCTCCATTCGGCTGCTTGGGGTAGTGCATCGCATGTCCATGGGTGTGTGAAAATCATTTAGGTATTTGAAAGACCACCGTTACGCGGCAATAAAAGTTGGCTGTGGCTCAACTACCAAGTACGTTAGACTTAACAAGGGAATCTAACCATCAACTCCCCATTTACACTGTGCGAACATTACTCCCAAGCTCCGTTCATCTGCAGGTCACCAAGCCCATCAAATGTTTAAGCAGTCCGGTCGCCCCGTTTAAGCATTATGACGGCCCAGACATCCGAATCGAGTTCCTTGAACAGAAACATCTTCGCATCAGTCGTGAATCCGATATCGGCTCCATTGGCAGGGGCGAGCTGGAAATAGGGCGTCAGAACCGAACTTGTGGTTCAAGAGCGTCATCGCTAACTTCAAGATGGGAGGAGGGAAGGGAGAGAGACCTTTAGTCCAGAAAGCGCCAAGTTTACAGTTTTGCGATCCTGTTGAGGGATGAACTGTCATTAACTAGGCCTGGCTCAGAAGAGGAAAGGAAGACAAAGAGGGGTGACGACTTACAGATTAAGAAAAAGCGGCCATTGTATTCTGGAGCTGGTGTGTAACACCCAAAGGCTGAACCACTGGAAGTTCAGGAAGCTTCGGGAGTCCCACGATAGGAATTGTTATCAGGGTTCAGGCAACAGGGCCACAGAACCGAAACTATAGATAGGGCTCAGGCCTGCCATAGGGTTCAGGCCTGCAATAGGGTTCAGGCAACAGGGCCACGGAATGATCACATGCCCTGACAACCATAGTATAAGTAGAGGTCTATCCTTCCAACAAGGAAGAAGAGAGACAGGCTTCAATGAACTACCTACACAACCCCTAACTAAGCACCTTCTATTATTCGTTGTGAACAGTGCTCCTTGTAACCACAGCACAATTGGCGTTACATGATGTTTGCAAGGACACTGAAAGAAGCAGACTAATCAGAGCGAGTTAGTTAAGTCAAAGAGTTGCTGCTGTTTGCTTGGGGACCTTGTTTCTTACCTAGAGAGCCACGATCAGGAAGAGGTGAGAACAGAGAGAGCTTGCGAGATGGCGATTTCAAGACGCATCCGTAGTCTGCACTAGCAGATGTTAGCGAATGTGGAAGAGGCAGGCAGTGTGGGACAGGGAACCATTTCCTGTGGAAGTCGTGTCTCGATGAGGAAAGAAGACTGAAGCGAGCGACGCGATGGAGAGGAGCAGAAGGCAACACTTACCCAGTAATCTCATTTTGTGTGAATTGGTGGACTGGGAAATGGCGGAAGAAAAACTTCAGGCAATATATTACCCATTACAGGGAGTAAGGTCGATAGGACAGGGGTCTTAATAGGGTCAATCCATTCAGGACTAGGGTCAGCCATCAGATTCAGCCGCCAGGGTCCGCCGTCAGGGTCCGCCATCAGGGTCAGCCATCAGGATCAGCCACCAGGGTCAGCCGTCAGGGTCAGCTATTAAGTTCAAATCCTAAGTTTCGTGCTAACAAACAGTACAGATTTGTTTTGATTCACACGCAATACTTGTGACTCCTGGACGGGTACGTTTTCCAAAACACGGATTTGGATTTTCCAGATCCGAAAAAGTCAGCGCGAGAATTTGGGACAGCGGGCAGCCCAGACAGAACTAAGACGCAATATATCATCACCTCGCCTCTCCACTGCTCACAGTAGTATGATCAACTGCACCACCAACCGCACCACGACCACAATAGCGCCAAATCTTGGAGTTGCCTCTTCACTACCGGCCAGTCAATATGCAACTCTTTAAATTACTTTATTATATCCCTCTCGGAGCGGTCGTTCACGAGATGGCGATTGTCGTTGAGTCCGCGCTATACGGTTTGCCCTTCGATTGTACGATATCTGCGATCTGAGATAAAAGCTTCTCATTCCAAAAGACGCTCGGAGCCACGACGAGGTTTTCTTCAATTTGCTTAGCAACTGCCCTCTTATTCAATGTCAAATTCCTTTCCATAACGTAGCGCATGGAAAATGGTGTGTTCTTTATATGACTGGGCTGGGCCCAGTCTTCGTACGGCACGAATGGGAGGGTGTTGCGAGCAGGCCGGAACTCGCTCCGTTGGGGTAGCTTCGTGCTATAAACTCGCTGACTGGCGGAACTCACACCATTGTGAAGTTGGCATTGCGGCTCGCCACTGAACCGATTAGTTGCAAAGTCCTCTGAATCCACTAAGAGACAGCGCTGAGGGAGCCAGACGTTTACGAGTGGCGATGTCTGTTCTCGGTGGCGAGGTGAGTCACAGAGAACAAGGTGTCATCTTCGCGTAGGTATCACGTGGTGGAGCACCTAATCCCAAACTACCACAGAACCAAGCAGATTAAAACGGTGCAATATAAGATCGCCACCAAGGAAAGAGGAAAAATGGAAGTTTATTTTTGCCTTCCCGAAGTGACAAATATCAGCGCCGCTGGAAGATGCTAGAATTCCCAATCTGTCTATAAATTAATCTGTCCTCCCAGACCCTTCTGGTGTCAAGCTAGAAAAAAGAAATAAAGAGGATGGATGGAAAGAGCTTGAAACGGATTAGACATCGTACGAAAAGCCGACCGTAAAAACTCTCCCCGATGTACAACCAATAGACACCATCTGCCCTTGAATGGCAGAACAGCTTGGGCGGTATTCCGGTGGGAACCATATTAAGTTCCGGCCGTTGCAAATAATCCAGGTCTGGTCCCTCCCTAGACGATACCTATACCTCTCTGGATTATCTGGTGAGAATAACGAGTGAACCAAACTATAATGCCCTTCGAGCGTTTGCAGGCATTGCCCGGAAGCGGGATCCCAGATCTTGATGGTCTGATCGGCCGAACCTGAGGCCAGCCGCTGGCCATCTGGTGAGAAGGCCACTGACCTAACCCAGCTGCGATGCCCTTCGAGCGTTTGCAGGCATTGCCCGGAAGCGGGATCCCAGATCTTGATGGTCTGATCGGGCGAAGCCGAGGCCAGCCGCTGGCCATCTGGTGAGAAGGCCACTGACGTAACTGAGTGGCGATGCCCTTCGAGCGTTTGCAGGCATGCATTCCAGTCCGCTTCTACTGCTGGCTTTGTACTGATCCAGCTAGGTTCTTCCGCCCTAAATTTCTTTTTTACTAGACTAGAAGCCGGTGCAAATACGAGGGCTGACGCGTACGCTTGGAGAGGGGCTTGCTCTACCACCCATCCGTAAGCCAGGGTAAACCGGTATGCATCCCAAACAAATTTGGTCAGCTGGCTATTTTCGGTACGTCCCTATGCCTCTGTTAGTCTTGGTTTCTGGTGTTGGATGGTACAGACTGACCAGGAGATCGTTAAGCCGTCTTATAGCGATGACCCCTTCCGACATCGTTCGGAGTAAACTGAGAGCTTCGAGCCAGTAAAGGTACTTCTGTTCAAGGAAGGTCTGGACCGCATTCAGGGTGTTCCATCGCGGCGCGTCTTTATTGGAGGTTGAGTCGTGGAGATGGTCAACCCAGAAGACGCACGAGTATCGTACCGAGGCTAGTGGATCCGGAGATGGCGTTTCAACTTCGTTGATTGGGAATCCTGGTGCCTTTAAGCCGTACATATCGCGCCGCAGTACTGTCAACATCGTATTGAGCGATCTTAAGAATATATTGTGATTAACAGTTCCCGTTCCTAGGGGGAAGACCTGTTTGAAAGCATCTCGAGATCCTTGGTGCGTGGCTTTCCCTTGTAGAAAGTCTTTGGCTGACTGGTGGACGAAATAGATAGTTTGGTCCCGAAGAGTCAAAAAGGACCCGCAAAGTGCTACAAGTTCTTCGAGATCTGAGATGTCGCCTCCCATCTCCACAAGAGTAGCCAGTTCTGGAAGGCTGATGGGTCGGCGAACAATCGTGGCGATGGCGAGTATCTCCTTGCAGAGATCTGCATCCTCCGACTTGCTAATCTGATCCATCATTCGCGCATACAAGTCATCCAGCCCAGGCGGAAATGTATGCAACTTTGTTAGAGTGTGCCGCTTCCGAACTTTAGGGTCTGCAAGCGCTTGACAGACCAAGGCCACCCAGAGAAATGTGCCGTTCGCATTGGAAGAAAGATAAGATACCACAGCAGCCCTCGTTTCGATGTCGTATTTCTTCCGATGCGATAAGTGAAGGACTTTGTAATCAATATATGTGTTAACAGCAGCGGCGATAGATTCGGCATTCAACTCGAGGCTCAGCCTAGCGTTTTGCTCCGCCATTGCCAACTGTTCCTCAATCTGCGGCCAGTTGCGACTTGAGACTATCCACCTGACACGAGGAGATATGCATGACATCTCGGCAACCAGTTCGAGAAGCCGCGGCAGGTCAGTCATGCATTCATCAAGCGCGTCAACGATCAAATAAGTCGTCCTCAATCCAGGATCTTGCAGGATAGCTTTGAAGATCTCCCGTAAGGTAAACCACGAGTTTGTACCCTCGAATGCCCCTTTACCGATGAGATCATGGTATTGCCGTGCGTGGGAGATAAGAGCCGGCTGTTGGCTAATAAGAAGGTAGATTAAGCCGCGTAGGACGGCGGTGGCGTTGTTGATGCGTTCGTCGGTAGCTTGACAGAAGAAGAATGACAGAAAAGAGGATGGGGAAGACATCATTAATTCGTCTATGATGCCACAGAGCAACATGGTCTTGCCCTTACCGGGGTCGCCTTTGATCCAGAGGAGCCGATTGTCTTCGCCGTCGTGCCATCGTTGGAATTGGGCGTTACTAAGCACCCAGCAGTACGAGTCTTTCAGAAGGCCGCCCTTTACCGTTTCGATACGCTTCTTATCGTAGCGTGGGTCGGTGACACACAAGTCGGCCAGACAGCGAACTTCGGGTTCATCGAAGGTTTGCTCAGGTTTTGTGACTTTGCTGATTTCCTCTCGCAGCCGCCTAAATGCTTTCTGTTTTCCCTCGCTGTAGATAAGAGGTAGCTGGACGTCGAAGATGCCGAAGAGCGAGTATGCCATGTCTTCATCGCGTGTTGTTGTACGTTTCTTAATCCATGCCATTCGTTCATCGACACTGAAATCTGACAGAGGGGCTCCTCGAAGGGCCCCGACTGGAATCCCCGTCACGTCGTGAATAGCTTGCTCTAGAGTCTTCCTGTCCCCAAGACGTACTTGTTCTCTAGAGAAGAATTCAACTGACGTTGGAGCAATGAGCTCTTGAAGAGTCCACCCTCGGGTGAACCACCTGCTTGCTCGGAAAGTTGGCTCCCAGATGGACCTGTCGTCAAAATTATGGGTAGATGTTGAGACGTCTTCTAGATAGGCGTAACATTTGGCTGCATTACGATACCAACGAAACATGGAGTTGATTGCCTCCTGCAGCTCGGTGCTGTTGGACTTGTCGATGCAACATGTGTCCACCCAAAAGAACTGCAATCCGTCGCGCCAGGCTCGATCTCCGCAAAACTGGATCTTGGCGTAGCCCGCTTTGTTCTTCGCCGTACCGTCTCTGAAGTCGCTGAAGAGGACCTCTCCGTCACCCCATCTGTGTGAAAGTATCGCATATGGCGGAATCTTGTTGCTGAGGAGGTCCTCTGTCAGTCGGATGCCGCCAGCATCGTCGCGTTCCAAGAGCCGCATTACACAGGCCGGCCGGGTTCAATCCTCTTGGCAGCTATTCAAGAGTATTTTCGGCGGTGGAAAATGGTGAGCAGGTGCCCGACCGGACGGTTACTATGAACGGGGCTATCGGTACAGCTAATTAGCAGCTGAAACTAGGGCAGTGGCCAGACAGACGAGAAATACCTTACCGTAACCAGCTGTCGAAATTCGTAGCGTGAATCACGGTCGGTCTGATTGAGGCCGTCGAGAGCGGTTGTCGTTGTCGTCTTCAGGCGGATCCGCCCAACCCCGCACGTTGGGCGTTTTGTCGGTGTTGGCGTCTAGCCGCCGGGCGCCAGACGCGCATACTGTGAAGCATTGCCATTGGTGGTGTTTCCGCTGAGCTGCATCAGAATCAGGTCCCTACGAAACTCAGTCGCGCAACGCCCCAGAAACTGCCCTGTGAAGGTAAGGTGAGAAATTAGGGCGAGCCGCACCAAAAATGCGTAGTTCTATTGTCTGAGCTGGGTGAGGGACAAGGTTGAACAGGGGGCCAGGGGGTGGGGATGCTAAACCTGCCTTTGGAGAGTCACGTGCACTAGATGAGTAAAGGTCAGTCAGTACCCTCTACCTTTATACTATGAGCAATAACGTAAGCGTCGGAGCGGTGCCAGTTACTTAAACCTACTTCGTGGTACCTTGAAAATTACATAATATCAGCGTATCGTACAGTACTTTGATGTCGCTCAAGTATTTCTGGTCCGTGCCCAAGCATTTCACTCCTAGTGGTATGACACCATCTCGATGGAATCGCTTTATTACAACCTAACAACTGGTAAGTCGCAGACTGCAAGGCGGGACTCCTAAATGGGGTTTGACAGTAAAAAGGAGGTTGAGCGAGTAAGTACACGAGACTTTTCAGGCCCGAGCCTTTTTTCCTCGGGCTATGAACACCTCGGGCCTCTCCTGATTGGATCGCTTCGATCTCCGATTCTGCATGGCCTCAGGCATTCATACATGTCATGCCACGCAGGTCATGACAACTATATTCATCTATTAGTTACAATACTTTAATAGAGTGAGTGACGGCGAGCGCCAAGAACCATACCACTCGGCCAAACCGTTCCTAAAAAGGAGCTCAAATTACAGAAGTTATCAGAACCTTCTGCAATTCAATGGTTATATACCCATTCAGCACACCGCCGTTACTGAGTGGAATATTATCTTCTGGGACATCAAAGTCAGATTCATAATTACATGGCCCGAATTGCCACCAAACTGTTGCTAACTTAATATCCGGTGTTGGCTTGCATTGCCGCCTATTCAGTTAATTATTATTTTTTGCGAGTGTTGGGTTGTAGGGGGTCCGAATAAATTCAGTATGGGAGTGTACCTAGTGAGGGCAGGTCTTGGCGGAAAATTTGACTCCAAAATCGGTGACACAGGCGCCTTGATTTGGAGTCACGACCTCCAGAAATGGAGGAGAATTTCCCAGAAACTCATACTTGAGATGTAAGGGCATTTATTCCAGCAGGTAAGAGCATTTATTCTAGCCCGGCAAGGCCACTATTCCAGCAGTAGAAGTCATTTATTCCAACTGGCTAAAGCATATATTTCAGGTAGCCAAAGTGCCTATTCAATGCAAGTAGTACCTATGTAAAATAGGAGTAGTGATGCGTAAATATTAAGTGCCTTGATGTTTCAGAGCCGATAATCTCCACCTGTACTCTTATTCGTCTAGTCGGTAATGTGGCCTGGAATATCTGCATAAATTGTTGTTTGCCATGGCCAACAGCAAGGTTCTCTTCACTGGCCAGCTGTTCATCACCTCATCCAAGTACATGGAGACACTGCCTTGATGTCGAACCTTGTTTCGACGGGCCTGTTCGAGCGGCTCACGACCAGACCGGCTTTCATCAAGGCCCACCGAGTACATGGCTGATTGCCTAGCCCTCAGTAATATGCAGCTCGAGACAGTCAAGGCTCCGCAGAGGGTCTCAGCAAAATTCAGAACCGTGGGAGAAGGTGGTGGGTCTGGAAAGAGGCGCTGTTCTTGCCTTTGAGATATTCTGTCTGGAGAGGGGGGATTCCGAGTGCCTGGCACAGTATAGTTGGGCGGCCTCCTAAAGGTTAGGGACGAGGCTTCCTAATAACCCTCTAACCTTAAGTTTGGCAAATAACGGTCCGTCTGACATTGTTAATTGTAATGCATTCCCAACGTTCACCTGCTATCTCTTGATTAACCTTGAAACTGGAAAGAAAGACTATATCGGGCCACCTTGTATATGCTTCTTTTTGTTGAGGAATCGAACTCTCTTGAGGTCCATGCAACACCATGATTGGAAGTCCGAGTCCCTTTTGGTGGGTTCAACTGTCTCAGATCTTCCATCAGGAGGAAGTTCTTCAATTGCAGAAGAATTTCACCTTCATAACTAGTTCATCCTGCCACAAAGTGGTCACCTGTTCACACTGGATCAAACGCGTAAACTCCGTCAGTCCCTCCATGTCGACCTCTGTTCTGTATTTAGAAAGATCCGCAAAGCCTTTCTTGGGGAACATGTAAGTGTCAGATATATCCGAGCCGGAAAATCTAGTATCTAATTTCCAGCGCCTAGGTCCATGGTCTTGTTTCGATGCTGGTTCTGATTCATCCACCCATTCTATGAGAAACCTAATATGTGCAGGGCAACGAAGAATGCTATCAAAGTGAAAGTTCAACGTCACGATTATCGTGGGGATGTTGGGGGTTAAATATATAACCGGTTGATCTCCATACCAGGGAATCGAGATCGTGTCTCCATCCCAATGATGATACTCTTGAGCATGAGCTACCCTAATATCTCGTACTGGTGGCTTTGAGACAAAAAACGCACGCTCAATTCGAAGACTGGTGTATAGTGGTGGAATTTTCAGGTTATCCTGGACGAAGATTTGTCTTGTGGTCCAAAGTCCCTCTGCGCCCGAAAACATGTCAAAGTTTACCCATTGGCTACTCGTCCAGGAGTCGACCTCGACTCTTGCGAAGCTACCCTTACCCAGGTGAGTGAGCGTCAGATAACAATCTTCATATTTCAGGCCAAATCGAAACTTGCAATTGAGCTGGGCAAAAAAATCTCCGTGGCCGACTCGCGGTTTTTCTTTTCCCCGCCACAATAGTGGAGGGAGGAAGAGCGAGATGCTCGCAAGTGGCAGCGTGATTTGAAGGCCTCGATTTGTCAAGATAAAAGGTTCATCCTCCTTATGTTCAGTTACTAATGAGAGATCGATATTTTTCTTGATGTCGCGACGAAAGCAACGATTTCTGATGATCCATCGAACTCGCTCGGGGATCTCGCCAGGAGTCCCCGATGTGTGGAGAATGTCGCTGACTGATCGCGCCAACAGAATATCGAATGGTCGTTTGATTTCCGTATGGTCTCATGCTGGAGCCGTAGGAAAGCTTTATGCCCCTCGCCGTAGAGCAATGGCATGTTGATATCGAAAAGACCCATTAAGCAATAAGCAATGTCCTCGATCCGTGTGGTCTTCCGCTTTGACGCCCAGGACATTTTCGTTGCCACCGAATACTCTACTGATCTTGAATCGAATTCTGCTAGTGCCTCATGGGGAATGCCTGTGACCTTGGAGACGAGGGATCTTAAAGGATTGAGCTGGCTGGGGTTATCCAGATCCAAGATCGGTTTCCAAAGATTGTTATAAAACACTCTTTTCCGAGGTGCGAGAAGCTCTTGTAGGGTCCAACCACGCTGGAACCACTGTGAGGACCTGAACTGTTCTTCGAGATACTCCCTTCCATGCGCATCCTGACCCGGATGTATGATGGCGTCAACATCGGTCATGTATATGTAGCAGACGCTCGAGTCCCGATACCAAGCATACATGGAATTGATGGCCTCGGTGAGCTCGGCGCTGCTAGATTTGTCGATACAACAGGTGTCGACCCAGCAGTATCCGAGCCCATATTTCTGGGCCTGGTCAATACAGTGTCGAATCTTCTTCCATCCCTTCATGGGGCTGGGGTTCTCCGAGTCGGGTTGTGTTGGGTAGTCCTTGAAAGTGACCTCTTCGGATTCCCATCTATGAGAGAGGATGGCATATGGCGGTATATCGCCATAAAACTCCTCCAGAGCAAGCGCCTCGGTGTTAATAAGCCGCATTGTCGAGTGTAGTAGGGCAGTTGCTGATAATAAGATGGAATTGGAGTACTGCCTTCGAGGCTGATGGATTCGATGAATGTTATCGGATGGGATTGCTACCGATGGGGCTATCGTTGATGGCGCTGTTGTCAATGGGACCGTTGTCGATGGGGTTGTGGCCGATGGGATTGTTGTCAAATTTCCGGAGCCTGATCTGCTCCTCTCATTCTGAGGGTTGCCATACTTATCACGTGTCTCATGCATGCATTGCATGATTGTCTCAGCCCATGATCGGACTTTCCTTATGTCGATCTGATTGGTTTGAAGTTGGAGCCGTTCACAGAGAGAAAGAAACGAAAATACCAACATGCGGTGGTCGAGGTGTGATCAAGTCCTTCCAGGCAGATGTCAATGTATCGGAAATATTAGGAAGTGCAGGCATCTTCCTCAGAAGACACAAAAACGCCCCGAAAGATGTGATCGCAATGGTGTCCATAAGGAGACATACAGTAGGATAAGGATTTCGGAAATGGAATACGAATGAGGCCTATCGCCGAGGCTCATGCTTGAACCACATCTCAGCATGTAGGCTCTATGAGCCCATGATGGAATCATTATTTGCTGCCAAAAAGTTCAGCTCAGGCTGTCCCTCAACTCTTCCGGTGAGTTTGAAGAACTCATCCGGGGAGGTCTCCCAGTCTCCATTGACGCTAAAACGCCTTACGGGACTACCCGAGGCCCCGTTGAAATGCGGGGAATTATAGGGGTACCGGCGGCGATAAGGTGGGTACAGTGCCAGTCCGCGCCCTTGGCATTGTCGCTAGGGACCTGCAAGTCACTCCGGCCGTTCCTTGAACCCAGACCGAGCTGTTTGAACTTGGCTTTATTCTTCAGCAGAAGATATATAAAGGGAGATACTGAACGTCTTGAGCCTAGGGAAAACCAATTGGCATACATTTTAAACCATAAATTCTCCAAAATGCCCACCATCGTTGTCGTCGGGTGAGTGCTTCCCTTGAGTTACCCCGCTCAATCAAAGCTTCTCAAACCAAAACTCACGAGATGAACTCACAAGCTGACACGAACACTCAAAACTCAGAGCCGGTGTGAGTGGCATCACCTGTGCATATGAGCTCGCCAAGCACAATAAAGACAATGTCATCACCGTCGTAGCAAAACATATGCCCGGCGACTATGACATCGAGTACGCATCGCCATGGGCGGGGGCAAATGTCTTGCCGTGAGTCTCACCAGTTCATCCTTTCCAATGACACGTACCAACATCTCCACAGTATGGCAACAGAAAGGGACAGCCGATGGGAGAGACGCACCTGGCCCAAACTAGAATATCTCGCCAAAGAAGTCCCCGAAGCAGGCATTCACTTTCAGAGCAAGTTCTCTCACCTCATACCCGTCGCCACTCCAATCCTAACATCCTCACACAGAATCCCGCGTCCTCCGCCGTGAAAAAGACATCGTAAACGGGCAATGCGAAAGCCCCCTCTCAGACGGCCTCTTCCACCCAGACCCATGGTACAAGACCCTCCTCCTCGACTTCCGCGAGCTCTCCAAGACGGAGCTGCCCACCGGCTACCACTCCGGCTGCGAGTTCACCTCGGTGTGCATCAACACGATGATCTATATCCCCTGGCTAGTCGGGCAGTGCGCCAAGTTGGGCGTGGTCTTTAAACGCGCCACGCTGAAGCACATCTCCGAGGCCAAGAAGCTCTCTCACACTGGCAAGCCAGCAGATATTATTGTTAATGCCACCGGCTTGTTGGCGTGTAGACTGGGAGGGGTGATGGACTCCAAGGTCCATCCGGCACGGGGCCAGATTGTGGTTGTGAGGAATGAATCGGGCGAGCCGGCTGAGCAGGGGACTGGTACGATGATGGTCACAACTAGTGGGAATGATGACGGGGAGGACCAGCTTACGTATGTGATGCAGCGCGCTGTGGGAGGGGGGACTATCTTGGGAGGGACGTATCAGAAGGATAATTGGGATGCGAACCCGGATCCGAATATCGCGTTGGGCATCATGAAGCGCACTGTTGAGATCATGCCTGAGTTGACTGGGGGCAAGGGGATTGACGGGTTGGATGTCATTCGGCATGGTGTCGGGTTGAGGCCGTATCGGGATGGAGGAGTGAGGATCGAGAAGGAGAATGTCGATGGGACTTGGGTGGTTCACAATTATGGACATGCTGGATGGGGGTATCAGGGCAGTTATGGCTGCGCTGAGAAGGTTATCGAGTTGGTGGATGAGATTGCGGGGGTCAAGGCCAAGCTGTAAAGCGATTTTAAGTCAATATTTTTAGAGAGTTAATAAACAGGCACTAATCCTTTCGTAAACAGGCACTAATCCAAGGAGGGTTAGGGTTATAGGTGGCAAAAGCCACCCCAAAAAAG